>JAQHUG010000029.1:6309882-6333819 GCA_028555095.1 Dicrostonyx torquatus
ACCAGTGTTACAGTGACACTCACACCAACTAGTTCACCCAAAACTCTACCAGTGTTACAGTGACACTCACGCCAATTAGTTCACCCAAAACTCTACCAGTGTTACAGTGACACTCACACCAGCTAGTTTACCTGAAATTCTACCAGGGACGACCCAGTCTGTTTTGATGCTGAAAGAAAACGTTGGATTTCCAGCTATCAATGTGACCTTTTCCTGAGAAATTCTCAATGATTCCTTCACTTAATGAGAGGAAGGAACCATTAAATAATAGTCTTCTTGTTAAGTGGGGAAAATGGAAATTTTCCTCTCACTTAATGGTTCTAGAGAGCTTAATTCACATTTAATTTGTCATTATACTGCATTAAGATTTAACTATAGAACAGAATTTAGTATGGCATTCTGGTTAAGGAACATAGAAAAGAAAGTGGAATGAAATATGTTGCATAAGCATGCTATAGGTGTTTGGATAACTTTTTTTTTCTTGAAAAGATGATTTTCCTAATAGATTGTGAAATGTATCTAAAGAACATTTTTCAAGTTTTGTGGTTTGGAATTGAAACTGAATGAGAACATTGGTGTTGATAGTAGGCAGTACTAAACGCTGAATTGAGGAAATGTTGATACACCAGAGGAATTTAAATAAAAGATCAATTACAGGCACCACTCCCACCTACTAATTCCTGAAGTGCAGGAGTAAAACAAACAGTTCAACTGAATAAGAGAATTTCAAGACAGATACTGCTGGTGTAGAACAGAGGACAACAGAGATACTTGAGTGCATTGGGATATCAAGGGCAAAGACAATGTCTTCCTTTGAGCTTTGGCTATTTGGGGAATCAGGCAAATCCTTTACTCTTCCCAAGCTCTGCATTCGAAGTGATGCTTTAAAGAAAACAGTATTAGATACTATTTTCTTATAAGATGTTTTTCCAAATCAAATAATTAGAATACTTTTTGAAGCATTATCTAAACATATAGTTAAGAAGTGCTATGTGGATGATTAGAAGTAGGGGCATATGCTTTAAATCCTGCACTAAGGAGGCAGAAAGAGTCAGATCTCTGTGAGTTCAAGGCCAGTCTTGTCCATATTGTGAGCTCCAGAACAGAAAGGACTATGCAGCGAGGCCCTGCCTCAAGAAAAGTAAAATGAATTAACAAGTATTGTAGTTTTTTAACCACAATGTAGTAATAACTATCATTGGGCTGTAACCATAAAATCAACGAAAAGAGATTAAGAAAGGAATGGTTGGTCTTGATTCAAACTTTCAAAGTTTCTATCCATAGTTTCTTGGAGGCATGCACTTGAGGGGACCATCACAGCAGTAATTGCACAGGGTAGTGGAGGGCTGTTCACAAGAATCAGAAAACACTTCAACCAGGGTCCACACTACAGTTGTCAAAGGCTTTCCCTCGTGACCTACTTCTACCAGTTACCCTGTCTTCAGAAGTGTTTATAAACTTCCCAACTAATACCATCTTCTGGGATCCAGCTCAAAACATAAACCCTGGGGAAAGCATTTCAGATTCAAAGCATAGCACCTGCCAATCATATGCATGAAGGCTAAATAATCCTATCCTCACTTTACATTCACACAGTAAAATATGGATTTGCGAAACCTAAAAAGGAAAGGAGGCAACAAAAAAGACTAAGAAGGAAGGCTGATGGTTTCAGGACTCTGAGGCTTTGACGTTTGCTGCTTGTCACAGTGTTGAGGTGTCGTAAGAGGTGCGGGCTGTGTTCCACCCAGCTCCCAGTGCGGGCTGGATGTGTTCCTGGCATCTGAGAGGAACGTGGCTGTTTGTTCCCAGCGCCTCCGCACAGTTAGCTTATACCTGAAATGATTACACACAAACTGTATTCATTTATGATTAGCCTCTTCTTGGCTAACTCTTACATCTTAAACTAACCCTTTTCTAAAAGTCTGTGTTTCACCACGTGTTATGGCTTACTGGCAGGAGTCTAATCTATGTCCATCTCGGGTAGGAGCATCATGGCGTCTGGCATCTTTCCTTCTCCCCAGCCTTCTGTTCTGTCTACTCCGCCCACCTAAGAGCTGACTTATCCTAGAGGCCAAAGCAGTTTCTTTATTAACCAATGAAAGCAACACAAAACACAGATGATCCCTCCTATACCACTGAGGAAATACCATGGGTTCTGAAGGTTGAAAAGATGATTTAATTTTCAGTGTTTCTATTAATGACAATATGCAGGGCATGGAATCTGGTAAACACACCGAGTTTTGGTTATGTGAGTTTCTTTTAGCTCTTTATTGCTGTGTATCAACTACCATACACTGTAGAGGAAAAAGCATCCATTTTCTTGGTCAGAGTTCTGTAGCTCTCTTCTTTTTTCCTTTTTTTTTTGACTGTTTTATTTTTTATTATTGATTTTATTGAGCTATATATTTTCTGTAGCTCTCTTCTTGTTCAATTCCCTGCTCAGATCTCACAAGGCCAAAATGAAGTTGTTAGTGAAAGGGACTTTTCATTTGGATACACTGATAAAAGATCGTCTTTAAAGATCATTCAGGTTTGACCAAATTCAGCTGCTGTGGTTTTGAACTGGCCTATGTATTTCATTTCTAGCTATCATCCATGGCCACTCTCAGTTCTTGAAAGTCACCAGCTTGACTTTCTATGTGCTCCCCTCCATACTCAAGCCAGCCATGACCCTGAGTCAATCATCTGCCTTCAGACTCTGATTTGCTCTTCTGTGAGCACAAAGAGAAAAATCATCCCTTTATGGGGCCTATATGTTTCTGCAGGGACCACGTTATCTTAAGGTCAACTGTGTCATAACCCCATCACAGTAACAATGAAAATGAGAAGGTAACAAGGAAGGATTCCAGTTAAGGAGATGGAAGAAGTGCCCACAAAGACATCTATAACATCTCTGGTTGTTCCAACCAAGGTACCAACTATTATATTATACACTTTATTCTTCAGAACACAAGAAAAGGAATTAGAAAAAAGTACGTTTTCTGATCAAAATTTTGTAAGGCATTCTAGATCATGTACTTTTAACAATGCCTTTCTCCCACTGTAGGATGCCCAGAAATGTTACTAACTTTCTGTTTCTTTAATAGAAACACATACAATTCCTTAAATTAATGGAACACAAACTTTTTCACTTAGACACATTCAGAATTAGTATATATATTTTACCAACATTAAATGGCAAACTACTATATTTTATGAGGAAGTCATGTATCAGAGGGTGGTTTGAAATAGCCACTGTCATCTTTCCTATGATTTCAGGACAATTTTGGGTTTGGTTGTGAAAATGGATCACCTTCACCAATGTGACATCAGCATGTTTATATCAGTGCTAAAAAAGGAGAAATTGATATTTGAATGCCTATGAGATTAAATTGTTATACTTGAAGTACAAACTCACATATAGAAAGTTAAGCCACAAGTACTATTGAATAAAAGATGACCCAAAAACTACATTTTGAAACACTAGTCCAAAATTTAGCAAAACTTAACAACAGAGATCAAGAATAAGAAACTGTTCTGGTCTCTTAGTAGTAATAATCAGTTTGGTAAAAAAAATCACAATCTTTCTGAAATTTTAAATTCTTAAAAGTTTATGCAGTTTGGAAACTCAGAATTTAACCTCTGTTGTTATCTTGACATCTGCACTGAAAGACTCATTGCTATGAAATAATAGAGGTTTACCCATTGCTTCATTGAAAACTAATCAACAAACCTGATCTCTACTTATGTGATACTGTAGCCAAATGAAATGGGGACTATCTTTCCATGATTAAATATTTCTCATACAGATCATCAGAGGTTCATTCTGAAAGGTGCTGTAGTCTAAAAACTCAGCAGGTTTTGTCATTTTAGAAATTTTATTAAAAAGCTTAAGATAAAATATAATTGACTTTATATGCTTACTATACCACTATATCTCTTTTGAAAGAATCTCATCATGGTTGAGGAAAAAAATATCGCTTTCCTATCTCTGTTTCCTGTATTACACATACAGACACTGGTCAAAAGACATCAGTGATGCAGCTGGGGCCCAGGCTTTGCGGCTCTCAGTTATGCTAATGTTTCTTTAGCCCTGTTATATTTAATTTTAATTTTTGTAACATTACTGTATTGGCTATGGTCCTTCTCTCCATTTGTAAAGTTCCGTACTGTACTATGAATATGGTGGGTTCATTTTGCAATGGTCAGTATCTTGACAATGTCAAATGATCGAACATCAAATATCGTTTCGTTCCACTCTCCTTTCTGTCTATTTACAATACGGTTTCTAGTGGTTTCCCAGAATCATCTAGTGTTCTATTCTCCTCAATCATGTCTCTCTACTGACAATTTTGAAATTGCTTGTTGCTTTCAACACCACAATACATGGAGAATCCATTATTTCTGAAGATCAGTATCAAAGCCATTTTCAATAGAAAAATAATAATACTCAGGCTCCTGGATATTTATTTAATTGTAAATCTGCACATCTCTCTGAGCTTATCACATCTGTGAAGTAGTTAGGCTGTCACTCAGCTAATTTTAGTGATAATATAATTCACTTTTAGGGTGTCACATCAGTGCCTTTAGTCCTGGCTTCTAATTTTAAAAGATGATACAATTTCAGACTATTTCTCATGATCATTGTAAGTTGGAGAAAGGAGTGAGAAAGGTAAGGAGATAGGAATAAGAGATTTTTTCAAAAAGAAAACCCTAAAATATAATTGCTTTTTCAAAAGGAACTTTCTAACAATATAATATTCTTTTTTTTTTTAAAAAAAAGAGAGTATCTCAATTTATCCAAAGACAGGTAATATCTGTGCAAAATCTCATCTTAACCCACCAATGTCCTTCAGCCTCTGCTGAGAAGCAACAACTCTCAAACTGGGGAATCATTTATCCTCCAAGGTCCACTCAATTCTTGGCCTATAGGCTGAGATTGCCACCAAGGGAGCCAATTAGTGCCAAATATGTTGGTGGGTTTTTTGATGTAGGAAAATCTCCCCTAAGAACTGGACTGAGATGAGCCATCAAATGATAGTGATTTTCAGTCACTAATGATCCGGGATTTAAATAGAGACTTTTAATTGGGTTACCAAGCAACCTGCAAATATTTTGGTGATACCTGCTGAGTCAATTGGGTAGTTTATAACCCGCTGTCCTCTGATTATGTTATCTTTGATATGACTACATTTTGTATTATCAATGGTCGGCATGAGTTTTTCCCTTTGTCATTAACCAAGAAAAGACACCCTTAATTTTTTGTTCATTAATTGTATGATGTTTCCATATGTCCAAAGGAGAGTGAGCTGAGTAGGGGTAGCACGGGGAATAAAGGAAAGGATTCATTAAGCTGTCTTCTTATGCCCCCGGCTTCTTCCACGTCAAGTTAGACTTCATGAAATCAAAAAGGCCACAAAGGATTGTTTAGAACCCATAATTCCACTTAATTAACAAAGCCAGGATTTTGTGTTTGTTTCTTAGATCCATTCCTAAAATATGAAAAGTAAAATACTGCAGATATTGTTAGTGTGGCTTTTGTTCTTCCCTAGAGAGTTATTTTCAAAGAAAACTTCCCAACAAAAAAAATAAATAAATAAATTCTGCCTTTTATTGTTTCCAGATGCCTTTGCCAGTCCCCATGGCCACATGTGTTAGCTTCCTGTCTGACTGACACTGTCATTCCCTTCGCCCTGCCTTCTTTCACAGCCTCACAGGTCTGCCTAGGTTCCTTAGGCTACAGCCTTCTGCTGTCTTGTACCTCCTCTGGGAGTTAGCAGCCTTCTTCCCAGATGTACTGCTGTGGGTCTCCGGGTTTTGGATTCACACTGGCTGGCTCTCAGCCCTCTACTCATCTGCATACACAGTGGGCTCCTCACAAACACTGCCTTTTCCGTTTGACATGTGGGTGTAGCCTGACTTCTCCACTACAGATGAAGCAGTGGCTGGAACTTTGGTTCTTCCAGCTTTACTTCAAGGGCCAGGTCTTCCCTCCTTCTCCATCACTTACTTGAACTCTTTGTTAGCAGAGGTGGGAGTGGGAGGGGGCATGCTGTTCTGTTTGCCTACTTCATGTTTCTCTGGCAACCTTCCTCTCTCCTTCTGAGAACTTATCCTGAGAGAGAAATAGCATCATTACAAGACCTTTCCAGCTCTGGTCCACACCGACAAGTCAACTATCCTAATAAAGCTGTGTCAAAGTCCAGCTGAGACAGGTCCTCAGAGATTGACTGGCTGACCAGTGGGGGAACTAAGGATTCAACAGATTTCAAGGCTAGTCTTCTTTACATGAATGACAGGAAATATCAGGGGGTTAAGTATCCCCGAGGCACGTGCACTGCACACTGCATCTTCGTGTCACTCGCTTGATCTCTAAATGCTGACCCAGTTTTATTTGCTACTTAGTGATTTAAGCAGAAATGGAAGTGGCTACAGCAAATTCTGCACGATATATATAGAGAGACGTTACATTCACAGAACGTGCACGGATGATGATTTGATTGAGAAAGGCAGTTGAAAATAGAATGAGTGGACCAAGATGAGAAACATAACTGGGTTATGAATTGAAGTTCTCAGAGGAGAAAACATCCACGAGATGTTGACATTGGACACCCGTGAGTCAGTGCCAGTCTATATAATAAACTACAGAAAACTGAGAGGCATAAAAGCAAACAGAAGTGGAGACCTAAAAAGGATGTTTTGTCAAACAGTTATTCTGTGTAAGAAACTAGAGTCACAGAAAGGAATTTCTGCTGTGTTCCACTTGACACTTTTCAGTTGAATGATTCGTGAGGTTTCCAAAATGAACCCCTGCAAATACACTCATAAATTCTTCATGTGTGTGTGTGTGTGTGTGTGTGTGTGTGTGCAAGTGCACAAGCCCCTCTGTGCACAGGTGTGAGGCTGCCAGAGTACCATCTCTACCTTGGGTATCATTCTTCAGGAGTGTCTACCTTGTGGATTTTGAAATAAAGCCTAGCTTTGAACTCACCAGGCAGACTAGGCTGTGAACCCAGGGCCCTACCTATCTCACTTCCCAGGGATTACAGGCATTCTCCATTATTTCTGGCTTTTATAAAAAGTGTGTGTTCTGAGTACTGAACTTGGGTCTTCATGTTTGCAAGATGAGCTATTCTTCAGAGCTATTGCTTCAGCCACCTACAAAACAAATCTGAAATACAAGTTGTCTAAAGTATGAAATAGGATTTCTGAGTTCTTTTTCCTTCTAGTTTCTTGGATTCATTTTTATTTTTCTCACATATTACTCTTCTCCCAACCAGCCTGAAGAGCAACAGGTAGCAGGCTAAGAATGGCACCCACACAACAGAGTAATATCCTAATTACCCCCCTCTTACCATGGGCTCCTTTTGACAGTGTCAACTAGACTTAAGTGGTTGGCTGCTGTGTTTTTTCTTTCCCTCTCTTTTTTTCTATGTTCCTTTTTTTCTACATTGTCATGTCGTGAAGTGGGGTTAAATGCTGACATGCCTTTGTGTTTAACTAGAGATAACTATCAAGGAAATGCATAAATTACAGCTCCAGATACACGGAGCCCAGCAGCCTCATCTGCCTGTAAGGATGAGGCAGACAATGCAGCCAGCCTGGACTGCATCCTTCTGAGCTGTTTTGTGAGGTCTGGCCTATGAAATACCAGGCTCATCTGGATTCCTTCCTGCCTATTCAGGTATTTGGACAAGTAGGACATCCCAACCAGTCATTCCATCTTCTTTTCTCATATATTAATTACAGAATTTCTGTTTATCAAAGAAAATATTGACTCATCATTTATGAATTATAAACTAAGTTCTAGACCGCAAGTCTTTCTTAAAGAAAATCTCAGATGAATGAGGAAGTTTTGTGGTGTGTAGGTGTTTGTCAGAGAGAGGAGAGCTGTCTGCTTCATGGCATTCTCTCTAAATCTGATAGACAGACTACCAGATTGTCATCTTGCTTGTCAGAAACTCACCTAAACAAGCAAACAAGCAAGCAGCCACAGAAAATATCCCTTCCACCTCTTTGACCAAAAGCTAGGAATGACTATGAATGACAAAATATGCTCAGCTCTCGAGCCATGGTATTTCCTTGCTGCTTATTGGCTGAGAATGTAATTTCATGGTACAATGTTAGAAAATGACCCCTTGTAATGATAGAATTTACATAAATAAATGCTGATCGCACAAAACAGATAATACGCTGTGGATATCATCACAATAAGTTGCCTCCTACTGACACAGACTCGAAGTTGGAAGTACACAATTATGCAAATCAAACTAATGCCAGTTGCTCATTACTGTCATGGTGGTAAAGGCAAAAACATACCCTCCATAGACAGCTCGAGCCTGGGCCACAGGCCAAAATGTTTGGTTTTGCTGACAGAGTAACTGAGTCAACAAAAATAGGATATCATAGTAATACATCAGAGAGATCCATTTCAGGGCAAACCTAAAGCTTAATGGACTGGGAATCTGTCTCGATGCAGGGTGTCCTTTCTTAGTATTGAGCCATAGTATGTAGGCATCCACACTGAAGATTCTCTATAGACAGAGGACAGAACAATGTTGTTTAGAGCTGAAATGCTACAAGACATTCTATTACCTTTGCCTAAAACATGACATAACATTTGCAAATACTTAAATAATGTCAGTATACCAGGGTTAAGCACTTTTCAAAGTATTTGGAGTACCTGTCACAACTGGATCTGGGTCTGTCCTGGATTCTCATCATGACACTGGAACTATTTTCAAACAATAGAATTTTCATTTGTCATGTAAATATTGTTTCTCTTTTAAAAACTAGAACTGTTGCTTCTGAGAGAACAGTTAGCCCTAGGAGAAATTTGATGGGTCTGGGTTTAACACTATTGAACCTAGGAGTTAGCAAGATCACAAAGCATTGGTTGCCATCTGCTAGCTACTGCTTGCTCTTCTCTGTGGGAGGCTCATTCTGTGTATATCCCTCAGTCTTCATCCTTCATAGCATCTGTGCCTTCTCTCTAAACTGATTGCTCACACCAAGCAGCATGTCTCGTTGCTTGAGTTTTGTCACATGACTTGCAATGCTATGGAACAAAAGTAGATGGAGACCAGAGCCCTTGTATGCTGCCATATCTATGTAGGCTAGTTGGTCTCTATATGGGAAGGACATGTCTGGATGAAAAGGTAAGAGACACATGAAGGAGAAGTGGGTTATTCCATGATGATATTAAGACTAATCTAGGAGATTGGCCAACAACTAGCCACTTTCCAGGAAGCTGAACAAGCTCAGATCTGAACGACATATGTGGCATCAGCCTAAATAACTCCACTACAACCCAAGCAGAGCTCAATATTTTTAAGCCACTGTGTTTTGTCCTGTGTACTAAGCAGTTTTATGACATGTACTGGTAACTACAGAATTTTCAACAAAGCTTAAAGAGATTTTTTAAAATGGAAGAAAGGAGTTCAAGAGATGGCTTAATAGTTAATGACACTTGATGCTTGTGCAGATGACGAGGGTTTAGTTCTCCAAACCTACATGGAAGCTTACAAAGATCATTTTAACTCTAGATCTAGAGGATCAAGCACCCCCTTGTGGCCTCCTGCTGGCATCAGGTATGCATACAAGACACTTACATATATACAGATGAAACATTCCTACACATAAAGTAAATATAAATACATCTTTTATAAATTCCAGGGAAATATATTCTATGAATGACAGAAAAGATTATTCATTTGATTACAAGGCAAACTACAAATCTGCAGGGAATAGAAATCACACTACAAAGAGATAACCTTCTGACATCACTAGAATGTCTAAAATCAAAGACATGTGACCAAAAAAAAAAAAAATGGCAGCGAAGACTAGGGAAACTTAACAAGGCCAGTAGAGCTGCAGATACTGTAGCTACCCTGGAAAACAGTCCAAAAGTCCTTCAAAATGTTACACAGTATTTCTTCTTTTGGTCATTCACCCAAGAGAAAGCAAACCAAAGTCTATGCAAACACTTGATGAGAAGGGCCAAATGACTATTACCAAAATGCTCCACAAAAGGAAATGGTTCAAATATTGACTAACTGATGAATGGATAAATAAAACTTGACATGGTCATAAAGAGTGAGTGCTCTTCAACAATAGAAAAGAACGGAGAAATGATGTATGTGACTATATAAAGAATAATGAAGGCACTCTTCTAAGTGAAAGAAACCAGTCACCGCAGATGATACTGCATGATTACATTCATATGAATTATCCAGAATAGGAAACAATGAAGGAAATGAGATTGGCAATTTCCTTGATCTCAGGGGAGAGGGTGGAAGGCATGAGAAATCACTGGTAACGAGTACACAAAGTTTCTTTTTAGGTAATAAATATGCAATATTAGATTATTATGAAGGTTATATGGCTCCCTAAATAGACTGTAATTCACTTAATTGTCAGCTTTAGATAGGTAATTTTTATAATATGAATTGTATCTCAATAAAGATATTAAAATGCCTTTGTTTTTCTACTTTCTTCCTTGCTCTCTTCTTCCCTCTCTCCTTCCTTTTCCACACCTTAGTATTTATTTCGATCACAGGCATGTGAATATTCATAAGTAGAGCTTTTGAAGAGAAAACAAGGCCTCTCAACATGGCTTCTTTGTGATTGTGTGTTCATTTACAGCCCTTGATACATTAAATGGTGAAACAATAGGGGCCATTTGCCACTTGGTCCCAGGAACCGACAGTCACAGAGAAACAGCTCTGTCTCTCCTTTCCTTTCTTTCCATGACACTCACTCGGGTCCCAAGCAGTCTTGACATTGACATGTGTGAAAGAAAGGGCATCTTAAGTTTTCGTATTTTAAGTTTGCAAGTCATGGCCAACTTCAGTGGGTAAAGCTTCAGCAATTTCAGGTGACCTGAGGGCTGTTTCTGATTTATCTTCATTGTTTTCTCTCAAGCAGCAGGCATGACAATGAATTTGCTTTGTCATGCGGCACTGAGTAACTGGACAGTCTGTCTACTGCCTAAGTCTCTTCTGGCATTCCTTTTCTTCACTGTATACCTTCTATTTGGGTCTTTAACATTGTTGCCTAAACGATCTCTTTTTATAAATTTAGGTGACTTACTTTTGGTTTTACTCTCCTCCAGTCCACTCTTTGAGCTTCCTGAGTGTCATGACTATGAAGGGAGAACATCTTTAGCCTTTACCCTCTTTTACCCTCACACACAAAACTCACACTGACTTTCTGTTATTATAAGGGGCTCTCTACTCATGATTGAGCAAGTAGCCTCCATTATCCGGCTCCCAGGAGAGAAGCAGCAACATTGTGGTTTTTTTGTTTGTTTGTTTTTCAAGACAGGGTTTCTCTGTGGCTTTGGAGCCTGTCCTGAAACTAGCTCTTGTAGACCAGGCTGGTCTCGAACTCACAGAGATCCGCGTGCCTCTGCCTCCAGAGTGCTGGGATTAAAGTCGTGCGCCACCACTGCCCAGCTACATTGTGTACAGTTATAAACAAGCAGTCACAGATTTGGGGGTTTTATTTGCTTACTTGCTTCTTGCTTTGCTTTGTTTTTTTTCGGTTGGTTTTTTGTTTACCACTTAAGCAGGCAAGCAAGAAAGCAAGCAAAAAAAAAATCAGTAAACAACACTCAGCAGGCTGAAAGCCCATGGCCCACAGTAAGGACAACTGACCCTAGTAACTGAACTAATGCCGCTTGGTGTAATATTTCTTCCATATTTCTTAGTGTGGTAACCCTCTCCCAGGCTATGTGGGAATTTGGAAGGCCTTTTTAAAGCGCAATGCAGTCTGCTATCTTAAATGTATGAGGTGCAAGCATGTGGGTGAGGGATTAAATATCCAAAATTCATCTGAAGGAATGTCAAAAGTTAACTGCCCAAGTCTGATGTACAAGGGGGCCTCTTGGGATCTGTGGCAAAAAGTCAAGACCAGCTCCTTATTTATGCAGAGCTCCAGGTGGGTAGCGTTGTTGGCTGGCACACAACCTGGGAAGCTGATGGTAGATACTGTTGAGCTTCTAGGTGATGCTAGCTTAAATGTTTGGCAGCTTATTTTCCCTTCCGAAAATGGTAAGTGATGAATAGCTGAAGGGATCCACTCCAGAGGGAACCTGGGGCTTTCGACCAACCCAAAGCCAGTTTCCTCGTTCCCATTACCCACAAGAGGACTGCAAAGATATTCTCTTCGACTTTGAACCACCACTTGGTTTTACAGTCCACCTGCCTGTGGTTTAGAAACTGAGTGTGTCAGCATTCCTTTTTACTGCCTCCGTGTAGCGGCAAATGTGTTTTGTTCTCTCCTCTCAAAAGTGAAGATTGTATTTTAAAATCACACTCTCCCCGAGGGAACCACTTACTCCTGACTCCCTGACAGGCCATAAGGACCTCAAAATTAAGAAACATGTCCAGAAATGTGAGTTTGCACAGAAAGGACTAGCAAACCACCCAGACACGTAATGACTCAGTTATGTGCCTGGCTTCTGTCAGGAAAAATGTGTGTCTGGATTTCCAGGTTCCTAATAGACATGTACAGCTAACTGACTTTTATCTTGCCTCTGTCGTATTGATCTATCAGTGAATCCATAATAGAAGATAGGGGCCTGGAACAGTAAAAAGTAATAACCATTGAGATGGATAGCCCGAGCAAAAATGTAGTTTCATGGGGACACTTAGTGCAAAGAAGTGTAGATTCATGTCAAGGGGGCATAAGCATCCCCTTCAAAGCCAACTGTTAAAAAACACCTAGTGCACAGTTGACCTGCCTTCAGAATATGATATGTTTTCGTATTGATTTTTTCAGAGGTTCAAAACAACAGGAAATAGCCAAGTTAAAGTTTCTTTGCAGAGCACTAAAAGTAATTTACCTTCTTCCTCTGATTTCTGCTTCAAATTTCGTTTTATGGTTCAAAGTACAAGTGCTTATTTTAAAAAATTCATTTCTGACTTATGGTAGAAAGCAGTACCAGAGACCTAGGAAGAAGAAAGCAAGAAATGAGGCACCAACTGGAAACAGAACAACACCCCCAAACTGCATAAGGAGTTAGAGATTTGTCGTTATGTGATGGTGTTTGGCATTTAAGCACAGACCTCAGATGTCGAGGATTTTCCCATTATTAGACTGGGGAATACATAAAATATTCTGCAAGGTGGCTTTGTATTCACCTGGGGTAAGTTTGTAAAATTCCTTATTTTCTTCACCACCTTACGTAAGAAAATTATCAATCATTTTTTTAAAGATTTATTTGTTTATTATATATACAACATTCCTTCCATGTATGCTTGCATGCCAGAAGAGGGCACCAGATCTTATTATAGGTGGCTGTGATCTACCATGTGGTTGCTGGGAATTGAACTCAGGACCTCTGGAAGAACAGTCAGTGCTTTTAACCTCTGAGCCATCTCTCCAGTCCCATCAATCATGTTTTTAAAAGGAAATTTTGAGATAGAAACAAAGAGATTTCCAATTAAAATCGGCGCCAGTTGCACATCTCTCTTGCATGGCATCGTGTTGATAATCTACAGACCCTAAGTCTTTTCTTCTCCAGATGCCCTGTGCCCAATTATGTTCTTACCATGGTATATAGAGATACAGGAAACTAACTTCAGTTTATTCTGTGACCAATTTGTTATATATTCTTCATATAACTTCATTTTTATGTCTTTAGCAAAGACACATTCTTCAGGATTCTTTCACAAAATAAATGACACATGCAAAAGAACTAGGGAAGATATGGTTTAATCAAGGCACAAAAGGTGGAGCACTGTTCAGATGAGGCAAGAAGAATGGAGCCACCGTGCCCCAAACCCCTCCCTAACCCGAATCTAAAGCTCAAAAAGAAGGGAAGCTCAGAGAATTGATAAACTCTGAGTTTGAAGAAAGGGCTGTCTTCTGGACCTCTGGCTAAAGGTTAAAGAGCAGAGACACCTAAAGCTATCACACAAAGGGAATTCATTCTTCTCTCATGCCCTCCACTTTCCCACTACGGCTTCCCAATGGCCTACCACCAAAGAAAGACAAAGAAAACAATTCCAGATTCACAAGCCAGTTCTATCAATGCTATAGAACAGAGGACAAATTAAATTCCCCATGGTCTAGAAGAACAACTTGGAAAAGGTCTTTTCAACGCTGTTTATAAAATTGTATTCACTTTAGATTTCTTCTATACTCATGGAACCAGCATCACAGTTATGGTCCTACAACTACTGAGAAGAGAAAGACAAAACAGGGGGAGAAGTCTCCATACAAACTGAGGCTTGAGAGATGGCTCAAGTGCTTAAGGGCAAATGCTGCTCTAGCAAAGGCTCTGAGCTCAGTTCCTAGCACCTATGATTGGCATCTCACAACCACCTGCAAGCCCGGGTGCAGAACATCCAGTCCCTGTCTTTGGCCTCTGCAGACAGCTGGCTCTAGGACAAATGCCCCTCCCAAGCATACAATTCAAATAAAAACACATCTTAGAATGAAAATATAGCTTTCGTCATATTCATGATAGACTTGGATTTTGTTAAGAGAGTTTTACACCTTTTAGAATGTGAATTCAGGGAAACAATATCTGTAAGCATCATAGAAGCTGTTGCTTCAAATCACAGAGATTTTAAAATAAGTGAAATTAGACAAAGTGCTCTCACGGGATGGGGGTTTCTGTTAACCTCTGCTATAGACTTCTCAGCAAGTCCAACACTACAATAAATGCTGTGAAAACACTCCCAGAGGGAGACAGACTAATCTCTTGCTCAAATCCTCCATTTTTCCCTGTCCACGTTGGTTTTAGGTCAGACTTTGGAAATATACTCTATCCTTTATATATATGAACAATAGAAAAGTGGGATTTTCTTTAAGAGCTTTAGATCGCAAAGTACATTTTAAAATAATGTATTATAACTATAAAAATTTCAGCCACATGTTTTCTGGAACAGGATTAAAATGTTTATGAACCGTAGGTTGTATTTTAAAAAACCATACCATTTAAAGAGGCTATTTATTGTAAGCACTTAAATCTGTTAGTTATTAGATACTGGCTATGTTATTTTTGTGTTTTGATGTTTTTTTCCTAAATGTTTTCACTGTGGCTTCTGTAATCAACTGCTCTGGGCTGAAAGATTACAACATCACAGATCTCACATAAAATATGCAAATTTACATAGCTTCATTCGGGAAAATGATACCATTGGCTGGAAAATGTGCATTCTATGCAGAATCCAGGTCTTATGTTACACATACATGGGTAAATTATCTGTCTATCCATTATTCATATATCTCTGGATCTAAATTTGTAATAATTCAAGTGTGAAAAGTCACCTACTGACAGAGTATTCTCTGCAAATTTCCAATCACTGGAGAAATATTTACAATTCTTCCAGTCCACGAGGGTGCTTTATTCACACACAGATAAACTGACGGAAGTGACTTGCCACCGACCTTTGCTCAGCAGGATTGTTGCTCTCCTCTCTTCTGTTCTCTTCTCTCCTCTCTCTCTCTCTCTTCCCCACCCCTCTCTCTCTCTCTCTTCCTCTCTCTCTCTTCCTCTCTCTCTTTCTCTCTCTCTTCTCCTCTCTCTCTCTCTCTCTCTCTCTCTCTCTCTCTCTCTCTCTCTCTCTCTCTCTCTCTCTCTCTCCCCTTCACTGTTACCTTCACCTTTTCTCATTAAAGGCAACTTATAAAGTTTAATTGTTCCAAAATCAGAGTCAGATGGCTAGAACTTGTCTCTGTGGGTTTTTTTTTAATTGATTTTTATGAGCGCTACATTTTTCTCTGCTCTGCTCCCTGTCTCTCCTCTCCCCTTCAACCCTCTCCTGAGGTCCTCATGCTCCCAATTTACTAAGAGATCTTGTCTTGGGCTGGAGAGATGGCTCAGCAGTTAAGGGCATTGCCTGCTCTTCCAAAGGTCCTAAGTTCAATTCCCAGCAACCACATGGTGGCTCACAACCATATGTAATGAGGTCTTGTGCCCTCTTCTGGCCTGCAGGCATACACACAGATAGAATACTGTATATATAATAAATAAATAAATATTAAAAAAAGAGATCTTGTCTTTTTCTATTTCCCATGTAGATTAGATCTATGTATGTCTCTCTTAGGACCCTCATTGTTGTCTAGGTTGTCCAGGATTGTGAAAGTCAGTGAGTACATGAGATAATTGTCTTTCTGTGTCTGGGTTACCTCACTTGAAATAATGTTTTCTAGCTCCATCCATTTGCCTGCAAAATTCAAGATGTTGTTATTTTTTTCTGCTGTGTAGTACTTCATTGTGTAAATGTACCACATTTTCTTTATCCATTGTTTGGTCGAAGGGCATTTAGGTTGTTTACAGGTTCTGGCTATGACAAACATAGCAAGGCTGCTATGAACATAGTTGAGCACATGTCCTTGTGGCACGATTGAGCATCCTTTGGAAATACACCCAAAAGTGGTATTACTGGGTCTTGAAGAAGGTTGCTTCCTAATTTTCTAAGAAATCGCCACACTGGCATCCAAAGGGGTTGTACCAACTTGCATTCCCACCAGCAATGCAGGAGTATTCCCTTTTCCCCACACCCTGTCCAGCAGAAGTTGTCATCAGTGTTTTTGATCTTGCCCATTCTATGTTTTTAAAAGTATGGGAAGGATAAGCATGTAGCTGGTGTCTTCTTTCAAGGCCTGCTGGATTTTGGTTCCATTAGAAGATGATTATCATGTAATCCACAAATTGGTTGCAAAGAATATTCAGCTTTAAAGTAGCAAGCACGCATGTGAAGCACTCATTTCAATGTATGTTGACATAGACAAGGTACACATGCATATACTCACACACACACTCATACCCCATGTGCCCACACACATATGCACATATTGAACTGAGGTAAGACTGGGAACACAGGAACTGGAAATTTGACCCAGTGGTTTAGGGCACTGGCTGTTCTTCCAGAGAACTCGGGGTTAGCTGTCAGCAGCCATGTGGTCGCTTACATCCGTCTGTAGCTTCAACTCCAGGGGATCCCAGTGTTCTCTTGAGGCCTTTGCAGGCAGAGAATGCATGTGGTACACATATACTCAGACACACACATACATATAAAATAAAGGTAATTAACTGTGTAAAAAAAAAGGCTGATTAAAAAAGGATAGAATTCCAAATCAGGAAATCATCTGAATCTGCTTCTAGCCCTTTCTAGCTGTGATCTTAAACCTATCTCTCCCCCTACCCACCACAAGTCTTGCCACTTTGGGAAACCATTTTCCCCTCCACACTTTATGTCTTTGGTATTCCTAGACTTTTCTTTGTGTCACTGACCATTACTCACTGGTTTCTTGAATATTTTTGTTCAAATATAACTTAAAATACCAACTTTGATAACTTGCCCCTTTTTCCAAATGCCTTTCTCCGCTCCAAGGCAAGTTCCCCCCCTTGGTCTGCCTCTTTAAATCACTATGTTGATAAGGCACCGCACAGTGAAATCCCATTTCGTGTGTGTGTGTGTGTGTGCGTGTGCGTGCGTGCTTGTGTGCGTGTGTGTGTGCATGTGCATGTGTGCATGTGTGCGTTGTGTGCGTGCGTGTGTGCGTGTACATGTGTGTGTGTGTTCGTGCGTGTGTGCGTGTGTGTGCATGTGTGTGCGTGTGTGCGTATGTGTGTTTGTGTGCGTGTGTGTGTGCGTGTGTGTGTGCGTATGTGTGTGTGTGTGTGTTCCTGGTATTTCACAACTAGGTCAAAAAAGGTCAGCTACTTGTTGATGTTGTATTCCTAAAACTCTATTCCATGTGGAACACAGCCTGATTTCAGAGTTCCATGAACGAATGAATCCTGAGCTTGCTCAGCCAAACAGGTGACTCCAAGTCCCACTAAATCTTTTATCATTCCGTAAATTAAATAAGAAAACATAAAACACAGAAGATCTTAGTAACATGCCCAAATAAACAAGAGAAACTGTGGAGCGGAATCAAGTTCAAAGCTGCCTGGCGTCGACCTTCTGTTTCTGCTTCTCTGATGCTCCTTTTGCAGCTGGGGCTCCAGGTCCATTTCTCAGAGAAATCCTACCTATCCCACAGGACTGATGAAAGGAACACGACACCCCATGTTGTTAAGACGTGCAGAATGTACCAGAAAAGTCTGGTGACTTTGCTTTAAAGAAGAAAGTGTCTTTAAATAACGGAGGATAAGTGAATCTTATTTATCTGGGACTCTTTACTCTACCCTAAAGAGCAGTTCCCCTTAGAGCCAGGGACTGGATCAGTTCACTTAAGCTAATCTCCCTGGCATGTGCGAGAAGCAGAGCTGCTCTTCCAGTGATCTCACAGGCTGACCCTGACAGGAAAAACAGAGTCCTAGTGGACAAGGAAAAAAACCAAGAGTGACGGGGTGGGAAGTCACTCGTTCTAAACGCCACCAGCCTACAATTTAGACAAACGACAGAACAGGGAGAGGAAAGTTCAATGGCCCTCTCATTAGCCCCAATTAACAGAGTGAAAGCTGTTTGTGTGTGACAGAGGACACCTTCTTGTTTGTTGTTGGGTTTCAGCAATTGAGAGTTGAATAATCCCAGTTAAATAGTTAACAAGAGAGCAAACAATTGTCCAGAAAAAAAAATACATCCGCTTTCAGCCTGTTTTACAGAGGAAACAATGAGTTTAGAGCCGTTTTTGGTCTATTTAATAAGAGGAATTTCAGCAAACACACAGCATTCAGAGTTACCTAAAATTAATAAAGTCTAAGGTAGCTATGAAAATTAGTACAGCCAGTATCGTTGCAAAAACAATTTATGAGTTAATTGTAGTTTCCAAAGTTCGGTGACAGAAGTTAGAAAGGCGTCATTTCACACCAGCAACGTTACGTGCTCCTGACCGCTTCACTGCTGACAGCTGTGGCTGGAGACTAACGGTGTTCAGACAAGGGTCCTATGGACAACTACTGTTAGCATGTCACACCTCTAAGTTGTGCCACGTCAGGATGAAGGCCCCGTGTTAAAACAGGAGGTCCTTGCTCCCCTTAGCCACCCCTCAAGCCCATCACTTTCAGAAATTGCCTGTGCACTGTGAGAGGTCCTGCTTTCCTTCCCTAGTATAGGAAAAAGAAAAACTTTAAAGCCAAAAACTTCTGATAAAAGCTAGGGAAATGGCTTGAGGATTGAGAGCACATGCTGCTTCTGCAGAGACTAGTTCCCAGCACCCTCTATGAACAGTCCATACCTGCCTGTAGCCCTAGCTTCAGGAGACCTGACAAGACCCTCTTGTAGACTCTGTGGACATGCATTACAGTCCACATAGAGACAGCAGGCACACGCACACATAGACACAAGTACAAATAAATTTAAGATTCTTTTTGAGAAATAAAAGAGTAGGGTGGAGTTTAGCGAGGCAACGAGGTTAGACTGAATGCAGGGTTGGCACGGCAGTCTTTAGAATGTGGTATCATGTGTCAGGGCAGGGGAGAACCACGCTGCCTGGCCTTGCTTGCTTCCATTCTCATTATACAGCCGGCAGTAGCTTTCACCTGATTCGCAGTCATTTTCTATCTCTTTTGACCGAATTCCCAGCCAACTCACATGGGCCGGCCTTGAGTATCACTTTCTCCGCCGAATTCTTTCTTTCTTAACCGACATTTTGTGGTTAAACAGATGAGTCCCAGATGTGAGAAGAATAGCTCACATTCATAGGGAACGGGGCCCTGACTCATTAAGAGAGAGATACCATTGCTTTCTGGCTCTGAATGCTAAGATTGCATTTCCTAGACTTGAGAGGGAATTGTGAAAGTTAACAAAAGCCATAAGGGATACTTCCTGGGTCACCAAGAAGGTCAGAACATGAATATACCAGTTGGTCTCCTGCCCAGGTCCTTATGCTTCCTTTGTATGTGGTCTCGTGGGCATCCTCCACAGTACTCCTTTCCAGACGCTAGGCCAGCGTCGGCACTTGTGCATCTTATCTCACTGATCTGGTCCTGGAAAAAAGCAGCAGCAGAATCCTAACTTGAAGTATTAGACTAAGATAAAGAACCATGAGGAGGAAGGGGGAAGATGTATGTGAGCCTAACACTTGCCAGGAAGTGATTATGGTGTCCCAGTAAGTGAAACCTGGAAAAGGCACAAAAGGTCTCCACATGTCTCCTCTGGGAAGGTTGTGAGGGGTCTTGGCCTCCTGTACTAAACAACTCATTCAGAGTTCAGTTGCTCTCATCGTCAGCTTCTCAGGCCTCTTACAGGTCAGTCCAGCTCAGAGCGCGGTAGTCAAGTGCAAGCTTTTCACTTCATGACAAACTGAAGATGCCCCAAGTTGGAAAACACGTTTCTTTTTCTGCTATTTGTTTCTTAATAAAATTTGATAATGTAAAAATGAGAAGAAATTGAGGAAAGAAATACTAACTGAAAAAGAGAAACAAAAGCATTGTAAAACTTGTGCTTTTAACTGGCTGATAAGTTTTCCTTGTGTAATTGGAGACTGCTGGCTCATTTTTCTGACTGCCCAGACCCAAATAATCACACAGAAACTATATTAATTACAATATTGCTTGGCCTATTAGCTCAGGCTTCTAATTAACTAACTCTTACATTTTCAATTAGCCTATTTCTATTAATTTGTGTATCACCACGAGGCTGTGACTCAAGAGGTAAGGTGCCAGCTCAACATCTGTCTGCTTTGACAGCTACATGGTGTCTCTCTGACTCTGCCTACTCTCTCTCTCTCTCTCTCTCTCTCTCTCTCTCTCTCTCTCTCTCTGTTCTGACTTCTTGCTTGACTTCACTCTGCTAAACCATTAGCCCAAACAGCTTTATTCATCAATGAATAAACGCAGCACATACACAGAAGGGCGCTCCACATCATCTTTGTTTCTCCATGTTGAGGAATTTTGGAAACGTCCATAATGACCCTAATGAGCAGGCACCAAAACCTCCAATGACACTGGATGACTTGCAGCAAAAAAGCGCTGAGACAGAAGGTTACAAGACAGAGCCATCCCTATCCATGACTGTATGTGTGCAATTTCCAAGTCCAACCTGATAATTATTTTTATGTGATTCAGAGCAAATGCCTTAACAGTGCTTTGGACTCATTATCATACTTCTCTGTATTCTGAATCCCATTATCACATTCATGTTCACTACTAGAGGAATTTTTATTGGGACAAGGCTGCCAGATAGATCTGAGATATAATCAGAAGTCTAAATGCCCTGAGATCCGCTAATTCTGCTGAGAGTGTGGGGGCACCAAAGCAATCTTAGCCCCATAATTAGGGGAATGAAACTGGCAAGAGCCAGGTCCAGTATCTCAATGGATGGGTCCAATGAAGAGCACAAGAGAACCGGTGAACAACACAACCAGCTGATCCACTCTTGATGCCTTAAGTGAATCTGAGTGTCTGTGCTAACCAGACAATGAGTTACTTAGATATCGTACTCATTCCTCTAGGCCATGTCACAGAGTGCTTTTCCTACTTTAGAATCTACTGGATCGCTATAAAACTAATCTCTGACGCTTGTGACAGCATCTAGGGAAACCAACATCTTATGCTTTGTTCCTTTATGGTCCCTGTAAGACCTCAGGAGCAGGTGCTTCCGATTAGGCTGCCCAAGGCCAGCAGGGCTTGGCTTTATTATCCTTTGGTAAATAACAGTCACTGTTGTCATCATAGCTTCAGAAAATGTCACTAGCCACATGTCAGCAGGGTTCTTTGTCTAATTTCCACAGCTAAGGTGGCAAGAAGGTTATTAGAAGTAATAGCAAGTTTAAACTTTTATTAGCAGTAAACTACAAAAGCTAATGGTGATGCCGACACTAGATAAAATCATTGTCACAGTTAATTCTGAACTCCTTATTTCAAGCTTAATAATAAGAAACTCAATGGAAAGGATATTACACGGCCCATATCACTCATGAGTGCCGCAGGCCTGAGTAACTTGTTATTTTGCTCATGAGTGAAATAAAATGCAGATTATACTGCCTGCTATCAGGGGCATTGTTTTAATTGAGGATGTATGCATGGAGATGAGGGGGGATCCAAGGAGCTTCTCAATTTTGTAAATGTTTCAAGAGCGTTTTCATTTAAATCTGTGATTCCTTTTGTGCTGTGTGTGTCTGTGAGTGTGAGTGTCTGTGTGTGTGTCTGCGTGTGTGTCTGTGAGTGTGTGTATCTGTGAGTGTGTGTGTGTCTGTGTGTGTTGTGTGTGCTTTTAAAGTTATTTTTGTCCAAGATGCAGAAAAACAAACACTAACTGTGGAGAAAAGAGGTTAGTTTGGGGTACTTTTCTCATATATTTCTGTAAAAGTTCTTCCTCAGTGTTCGAGGGCCTAACGTCTCCAGTCCCTCTGTCAATAAAGGCAAACAATGGAATATTTGTGTTGCTGTGTTTGTTTCTCTCCAATCGTGCGCGCGCGCGCACGCACACACACACACACACACACACAGCCCTTCCACACTGACACACACGTCCAGTCATGGATAAACAATTCAATATTCTCTTCTCCATGCTTTGCACTTACTGAGTGAATGGGTGTTTCCAGGAACTAAGACAACACCAGATTTTGTACATTCTTTTCTAAAGCATGCTGTTCTTTCACTTCAAAAAAGTTGAAACAACTTCTGATCCTCTGCCACGAATCATCCAGACGTGCAGCCCCAGGAGCTATATGTACAATGCTGTTTTAAGGGGATTCTTCCTTGGGCTTACAAGGTACTGTCTGGGATTCCATCTGTCCAACTTCCACCCACTGTGTGTGTGTGTCTCTCTGTGTGTGTGTGTCTGTGTGTCAAGGACCATTTTTATTCACCTTGATTAAAGTTGAAATCTTAAGTTGTTCAAAGCCTAAATTACTTTTTATTCTTTAAGTTTCAATGTTCTGTTTAAAATATTTTGCCGATGACACCCTGTATGGACAGAGCTACCAAACGTTTAATGTATAAGAAATTAGTGATTCGTGCCAATTTGATTTTATCTGAGAATGGAGAGCTAAAATACGAAGAACTGCAGCCAGACTGCCTAAGCAAAATCTTACATAAACGAAGGAAGCAGAAAGGAGTGGTTGGAAGCAGTCAGATCTCTGCTTTATTTTCCAAGCTTGAAAAGCAGAACACAAAATCTGAGTTCAAAATTTTCATTTTTCGAAAACCTATTCCTTAGCAGCATGTGAAATTAATCACCTGGTTGCAAGGCTGATTGGCTCAGTGATATTGCTCACCTAGCAGGATGGGTCTCGTTTTCCCTCATCTCCTCACTACCATTCCTCTGTGCTGCATTCCAGCATGCAGGCAACACCCTTAGATGTTATTTCCTGTTATCCATAGCACCAAGCTGCTAGTTGATTGAGCTGTGTGTATGTTCACAGTCAGATAATGCCATTAGGAATAAGTCCCATTTACTTCAAGGAAAATGAAACACTGGGATCCTAAATTACACACAAACCAGTCCTAAATTCAACATATTGTTATTGCCAGGAAGATGCAGTGCAGAAATCCAGAGTTTGTTAACCGTATGCAACAGAGCAAGAGTGGCGTGGACACGGGCACGTGCTGCGTCCATCTCCACACATTTTTCGTTCAGACACTTCATCCTTATTTTGTTGAAAAATGAACACTGGATTATGACACTTGAAATCCTTTTTTTTTTTTTTAACATGGTTTTAGGATTTTATCCTTTCGGTTGTTGAGTTTTGGTTTGGTTTTCTGTTCTTGCTTTTCACTCCCACCACCACATACTCATCCCCATGCAATTTAGAAAACCCCCAGTCCTTTCCCCAAAGTGGTTTTAATGAATTGTCATACCTAATTTTGCATGGATGCCAAGATGTCTGGCTGCTCCTCTCTGGAGTCCCTGGGGATCTATAGCGATTTTAATGGTTGTGAGAAATTGCCTTGTTCTGTAGATTATAGATCTCTCTCCAAAACAGTTTTCCATTTTCCTGATTTTTAAAAAATGTGTTGTGGAAACACTGAAACATGTTTATGATCATACTTTTTTTTTATTTTGTTAAAAGAAAAATTTACATTTACTCCCCTTGTTCCCGGCCCTC
>JAQHUG010000029.1:6334848-6370218 GCA_028555095.1 Dicrostonyx torquatus
GCATGTGCATTGTCTACAACATTACAACTCTGCTGCAGAGAACTACCAGTGACTAAAGCAATCCTGAGTCTGTGTCTTTGGAACTTGTCTTACAGTATGGAGATGGATGCAAATGCACGCAGAGTGTTGGTTAATGACAAATGCTCCAGAGAAAACAAAAGAGCCATGAGAATGATTAGGGAAGTACTTCTTGAAAGAATAAGTTCTGGGTACAAGGCAATAAGAGAGATCAAGGAGCACATTATGAAGATCCTGAAGCTGGGGACAGAGGCAGTCTTCCAGACAGAACCAACCAGTGACTAAAGGTCCCAGGTGGGGCAATCTCGCCAGTGTTTGAAGAACATGAGGGTGCCAATGAACAAGTCAGGGAGAAGGCCTGTGTGATAAGGTCAGTGAGATGATAATGGGTGACTGGTGCAGTAAGGGACTTAGGGACCCACTGAATGCCTCTCACCTTGAGCTAAATTAGCAGCCGTTGCGGCATTCTATGAGGAAGCGTGGCATGACTTGCCCTACAACGTAGAACCCATGTCTCCTGTACTGGGAATGTGAACAGATGCCAAGTGAATAGCTAAACATTAACTAAGAAGCCAGTGGAATGAGCTACAAAAGAGATGATGAAGGCCTGGCTCAACCATGGCAATGGAATAAGGAAAGTAAATTTTAGATGAAGTTGGCAGCTGAAAGATTTGACAACAAACTGGATAAAAACCATGTGAGAGAAAAATTACTTAAAATCTGAGAAATAGAAGGTCGTAACTGCCATTTAACTAAAGACAAAATTATGGAAGGGATTTGGCAAGGGAAGTATCCCAGGAGCTCCATAAGAAGTATCCCATATTAGCTTCATGAGAATGGGTTAAGGGTATATAACTGCATATAGAGCTCTCTGTAGGTCTGAGAAACACCCCTAGAAAATCTTTTGGCTGTGGCATTTTTGAGGTCACACGTACAAACAGGAAAGAGAAGCCTGAGGTTTGAACCATTTACTACAAAGAGTTCAGGGAGCGGGACATTAAAAGGAGGCTGATTGTTGAAGGAGAATGTCCAGGAAATCACTGTGTCACAAAAGCCAAGGGAAAAGGGCGGTTGTGTTGGACTACAACGTTACTGTGACCAGATCCATAGTAGAACGAACTTAGGAGATAAAGTGTATGTTGGTTTCTTCTTTTGGAGACGTCAACTCATAGTTCACGGTGCCATTGATTCTGGGCCCACAGTGAAGCAGGGCATTTTAGTGACAGGAGCAAATGCTGGCAGTTACCTCATGACAAACAGTAAATGAAGTAAAGTAGATGCAAGAAGGGGGCATGGCAAGATGTAGACCCAGTAATGGGACTCTGCTCAGTGACCTCCTTTCTCCCCATCATCCGCCATTCACTCTCCCAGTGGTGTGTTCGGGTTTTTAATCCATTAGTTCATGAAACCATTCATCATGTTAGATCTTCACAATCCCTGCAAACTCATCACACACACACACACACACACACACACACACACACACCATGTAATATCAGGCAATTTGTCTAAATCTTCTTTTAAAGTTTTATTTTGCACTTGTCTCTGAGTAAAAATGATGTGAATATCACTCACCTCTTCACTGTAGCCCAAATTCTAACTGATCTTAACAATGAAAACCAGGAGTCAGATACTGGTTTTACGGATGAAAGCTGAAAGATCAGAGAAGCAGAGCAGCCAGTAACTAATTCTTACCTCTATGAAATCCTCAGATCGAATGGGGTATCCTCTCTCTACAAAACCTCAGCTCCTGTCTCCTCCTGTCTTATATTCCTCTCTCTGCCCAGCCATATCACTTTCTGTCTGTCTGTACAGACCTCCAGACCTCTATGGTTAACTAGTGGCTAGCTCCACCCTCTGATTAAACAAGATAATACCACACTTCAAAGCTCATTTTGGAAGTTACTTCCTTTATGGAGTACTAAAAAACTGGAAACGCTTCTCAAAGGAGACTCTAAAGGCCATTAGGGCCTGGAGAGATTTCATGTAGACGCTAAGTGACCACAGATGCCAGCCCAGACTACTATATCCAGCAAAACTTTCAATCACCATAAATGGACAAAAGTTGTTTCAAGACAAAATCAAATTTAAACAATATCTATTTATAAATCCAGCCCTGAAGAAGGTACCAGAAGAAAAACTTCAACCTAAGGAAGTTAATTACACTCATGCAAACAATGCAATAAATAATCTCACAACAACAAAACCAGAAAAGGGACACACACACATACACATACCCTCCACACACACACACACACTACCATCACCACCAACAGCAACAAAAATAACGAATTAAAAATCATTGGTCATTAATATTTCTTATATTTAAATGAATGCTATTTTCCAATAAAAGGACACAGGCTAACAGAATGGGTAAGAAGCTGAATCCATCCGTCTGCTGCATACAAGAAGCATACCTCAATATCAAAATAGACATTACCTTAGAGGAAAGGGTTGAAAAAGATTTTCTAAGCAGATGGACTCAAGAAGCAAAGCTGGTGTAGCTATTCTAATATCTAACAAAATAGACTTCAAGCAAAAATTAATTAAAAGATACAGAGAAGAACATTTCATACTCATCAAAGGAAAAATTTACCAAGATTATGTCTCAATTCTTAACATTTATACCCCAAATGCAAGGGCACATACCTTTCTTTCTCTTCTTTCCCTCCCTCCCTCCTTTCTTCTTTCCTTTATTTCTTTTTATTTATTATATGCATTTTTATCATGTATCTTGACCCTATTCATTCCCCTGTCCCTTCAAATCCTGCTCTGCCCCTGTACAAAACAAAATTTAAGAGAAAGAAAGAAAAAAGCTGGGGGGAGATTATGTAGCTGTAGTGAGATACAGTGTGTCACACAGTAAACCTCTTTGACCATATATCTTTACTTGCAAGTGTTCATTGAAAGAGTCATTGATCTGGTTCAAGGCCTCTGGTTTCTACTACACTATTTATGCTGGGCCTTCACTAGAACTCTTACTGGAAATGCTGTTGTTGCCTGTATTGTGGGGATCCCTCCGCTATGGGTCAGGTTCCTTCATGTGCTCTAGCAGATCATTGGTGGGGTGTGTGTTGGGATGGGCCAAGTCGTAACCCTGGTTATTGTTCTGGGCAGCTGTAGGATTGGTTCACCAGCCATGTGGATCAGTGTTCTCACCACCAGGTGACAATCATACAGGTGGTAAGATAACTTCATAAGAGTTGAGGCAGGGTTCTGTTCTTATCTAGGCAGAAAAATACTCACCTTAAAAATTCAAGATACTCCAGATGTTTGGATAACTGAAAAAAAGAGATAACCAAAAAGAATCACCAAATATAGAGGAATATGACTTATGAGGATAGGTAATCTGCAGGGTAAAATTTCATTCTCCATACAAATATATTTATATCTACTAACCAGTAGAATAATAGATTCACTTAAAAATTAAAGCTGGCTACACCGACCTATTCCCGAGAGACTGTTGAGCGCCAAAGACACTCCAATTGGAGCTTGTCCTCTTCTTGGCAAAACTGGCCTCTGGGCAAGGAACTGCCCATACCTCAACTACTGACAAAATACATAAAAGCTGGAAATGGATAAGCAAAACTGTCAAATCCTGCCAAGACAGGGTAAGATGGTTTTGAAAATTTCCTTGCCTTTAAAAATAATCTGTCAGTTATGCTAGGCCTTAGCCAAAGTTGGTTGCTTCAACACTGCAAATGTGACTTTGGGTGATTGCCCAGGTAGCCAGCTGTCTCTGTGACTTGTTACATATTTTGGAAGTTGTTTGATTGCACTTCCTAATCACTCAGGTAATGTTATTTCCCTTCTCAGATCTTTGATTGGGTTGAAGATTAGATAAATGTAGTTAGTTACTTTCTTCTCACGACTTGGCCAATTTATTGATTGCATAAGAATTAAGTTAGTTGACTGAGATGGAGGGGGGAGGGCCTTGGGCTTCCCATAGGACAGGGTATCCTGCACCATCATAAGGAAGCAGGGGGAGGGCAGTGGGGTAGTGGGGGAGCGGGAGGGCCGGGAACAAGGGGAGTAAATGTAAATTTTTCTTTTAACAATAAAAATAAAAAAAATTAAAGCTGGCATTGGAGTTGGACAATGGCTATCCTTCTTTAAATCCAAGCATGATGTTAAAAGAAAATTCAGAGTTTCTGTCTCATGTCAGGAGCCATCTGGTATGGAAAAGAAAGAATAAAGATTCTAAAAAAAATATTTACTTTTCTCTTTACCTATTTTATTCTATGTCTTACCTTTCACTAAATACATGTCTATATAAATAATATTTAAGTTTTTCACAATAAAAAGTAGATTTTCCTGTAGTAATCGTTAAAGTTTCTGGGAAGAAGATGGGGCCCCACAACAATTACTCCATCTGGTTGATATGCCATCATGATGTTGATAGAACTACTTTAAGTTTGGTTTTGGGTACCACTGTTCAAGATGATTTCCACTTGGTTAGCTGAAATGGTGCACCTTCTTACAACATTCTGGCCAGAACTCCAAATAAGAACTTAAAAAAAACCCTATCGAGTACGCAAAAAAATATTTGCAATTATACCAGATAGTAATCTTCAAATTTAGCCATCATTTTAGTTTTACAGGATCCCATAAAAAAAATAACATTACCCCCATGATAGCTGGAAGTAATTCTAGAACATGATGGCCCTTCTCCCAACAAAGTTTGTCTTCACAGTTAGGGACATCAATTAAGGTTTGATTATAACTGGTATAGAATTGGGAGTTGGGGTGGAAATTTTATAGGCTCAGGGATCTCACTAACAAATGGGGAAATTGAATGTGATAATAGATTAGTGTAAGATCACACTAATAATAATAGTGAGTAATAGAGTGAATTCTTGTGCGCTATTGCTTATAGATAATTTGCATTAGTATAGATTCTTATATACTGACACAAATTCATATTCTATGTTATATTGAATATAGTCCTGCTTCTGTTTACAATATTTGTACACCTATGCAATATTACTTTATCAGATTGTATTCATGCATGTTTCTACCTCTGCTAAAGAAATTTTGTATATTAATAAAATTTTAGGACATATTTATTATTTCTACATTTCTGACCCTGATCAAGATACTTATATGTTGTTTACATTTTGAGGTCATTGTCATTTGATTCACAGTTGTTTAAAGATTGTTTAATATTCTAATATGAAGTCTTAGTGTTTAAGTTACACAGATATTAAGTATCATAGGTAAATAATCATCCATGTTTGTCATACTTATAGTTAGACTAATTAGGTTGATTAGATATACAGAGATTATATTCTGCATAGATAGGTAATCTTCAACCACTTCAAAGAGCTGTAGAGTATGGCATTTAGTAACTTAAAGTTTTGTTGATGTGAGACACAGTTGCTTCTGGCAGCATCAATCTATTACTGAAAGAATGTTGAACACTGAAGACATGCCACTTGCAGCTTGTTTTCTTCTTGCAAAACTGACCTTTGGGCAAAGAACTGCTCATGCCTTCACCACTGACAAAATGCACGGTGTCTGGACTGGACAATCAGGATCCAGGAAAAAAAGACTGCCACACCTTGCCAAGACAGGGTAAAATGGGTTTGAAAACTTTCCTGAATCTAAAAATGCTCTGTCAGTTACTCTAGGCATTAGCCAAAGTTGGTTGCTCCAATATTGCAAATGACATTTTGGCTGATTTCCTAGGTAACCAATTGTCTCTGTCATCTACTGCACATTTTGCAAGCTACTTGATTATACTTTCTGTCTACTCAAGTAATATTATCTACCTTCCCAGGCCTTCAATTGGGTTGAAGACTATATAGTTGTCTTTACTTTCACCTTATGACTTAGCCAAGCCATTTCTAATATAAGACTCAGACTTCTTAGGATTGAGTAATTATTAAAAAATTTAGTATATGTTTCTTGTATAATGTTGTTTATGCTGGCTGCAACTCTAATTTCTATACTTGATATCTGTTCTCACTGTATATAGTTTTGTATTGGGTTCAGAAGTCTTTTATTTAGACAAAAGGGTGAGGTGATGGGGAACCTCCCTCAGCCAATGACTTTTGAGATGCTTGACCAGGTTGGGCATGGCCTTGGGTACCAAAAAGATGTGTGTCTCCTCATGTTCTCTCTTTCCCTGCTAGTCACACCATTGTGATCTGTGAGTTCCCCTTTAAATAAAGAGCCCCTATATAATAATAGGGTTATTTGGAATTAATTTGTGATTATTTTACATAGTTAAAATTATTTTGCAACATAAACAAATATAAAATAACTTTAGTTAAAAAATATCCCTTTCCCCAATACCTATCTTCATTTAGTACCAAAAAGTTGATAGAAAGTGGGAGATTATTTCCTAGCCACTGAAACTGCTCCCCAGGCATTAAATGTCAAGAAATATAATTTTCTTGCCCACTCCCCTCCTCAGTGTCATATTTCTTTATTCATGACATTGGCTAATCTAAATTCACCTGATTTGTGAGAAAGCCTGGACTGTCCTCCTCGATAACTTAGAACTCAGAGACTTTTAATTACAGTTTCCCAATCAGAGCACTGTCTGTATAATGGTCCATCTATGGTCACTGGAAGGCTTCTAAAATGCTCTGAGCTTCTACACCTGATGTTCCATGGAACCCTTACACTATATCTCTTCATAGAAATAAAGCTTTGTTATCCTGACCAATATGATGATTACCCTCTCTGAAAATGACCAAGCAAAATGTCATCGTTTCAGGTCATGAATTACAGAGCCCTCTACTGAAGTGTGCATGAGTGCCTTAGAAAACAAAATTCCTAATCTAGTACAGCCTAACTGGAGACCTATGAAGAGCATGTTGGATCATAGTCAAAACAGAATTCTGACCCTAAATAGTACAGTCCTGAAACTAGACCTGAACTATGCCACTACTATGTTCTTCATCATCTCAGAGGCAGATACACTGCCAGGGATAGAATTATGCCCTTCTTCCCTTTTATTCCCAGCACATGGGCTAGTACCTGGGACATGTTAGGCATGCAACATTCATCTCTGAATGAGCGGGTAGATGGTGTTCCAGTTTGTTTTTCTGTGCCTATAATAAACATCATGACAACAGCAACTAGAACAAAAACTCAGGCAGGAAGGAACCTTGAGGCAGAAATTGAAACAGGACCTATGGAGGAATGTTTCTTTTTGTTTTGCTGTCCATGGCTTGTTCATTTTACTGTTTTGTACAATCAGGCCCAACTCCTGGGGATGGCACAGTATTCCACATCAATCATCAATCATGAAAATGCTCTGCAGACTTGCTTACAGACAAATCTGATGGGAGCAATTCTTCAACTGACATTCCCTCTTCCTAGATCACTCTAGCTTCTGTCAAGTTGACAAAAAACTAACCAATGTAGATGAGTGGGTAGATAGATTGACTGATGGATGGATGGATCTATCTAATCAATCAGTTGGTCTCTCTGCATTATCTGAAAGCATTCAATACCCCAAAAGAGAGACCCACATCTCTGATAACCTGGGACCCCAGAAAATTAAACTTTAAGAAATGGTATCTCTCTCATACAAATTTGATCAGTACATGTTAAGTCAAATATGAAAATTAAGAATATTGAATAATTTACCCTTTCATGCTGTATATAGAATTAGTCTACTAGCATCCAAATTACATTTATTTACTTTGCTGTACCAACAAATCTTAAAAGTATCAATAAAAAGGTACATACTCATTTATTTTTCTTTATTTTATACACTAATTAATTTTGTGTAAAAACACTTTGTTAAGAAATACCATGTTCTATAATAAATGGTAAAACCTCTGCTCCTCTAGATTAAATATATTTTAAAATATTTAGAGTGGCATTTATTGTATCAATTTTTAAATAAAGCTAGAGAAAGCTGTTAATGTAACTTAATCATCCAAAGCCTTGTTCTTTTTTCTCGTCCAACATATTTCTCTGGTAATACATCGTGCCAACTACTGTTAAAATATTGTAACATAACATAATGCCTACACGACTAAAATAAAGTTTTACAGAATTTAGGGGGATGTTGTAAATGTGTAATGCCTCATACACATTTCAGTGGAGTGCTTGATATATTGAGGTGGGTTGCCTGCCAGAGAGACTTCAAGTGCTAGGGAAAATCAGGCCAGTAGAGTCTAATTTCTGAGAGGAGTTACTCTATTATTAATCATGGGACAATTATTGAGCTCTGTCAGTTCGAAGTGCTTACACAATTCAGAGAAAGTTTATTTCTTTTCCAATTATTAACGACACATTGGTGGTGGGATGCAATTGGACCACTTATCTAGCTATACATCACACACTTAAATAATGTATGTAAAATTAGTTTGTTAGCATATAATCTATTTATTTACATTCATGTACCAACAAATGCTGACACATATTTCAACAGTATCCAAACTCAGTTCTGAGGTTGGGTTTCTTTTAACAAAATTTTATACCTATAGACTAAAAACATCTGAAAATTTATACCAATTTGAAAAAATTGCAATTATAATGCTACCACAAATAAAAAAAATCTTCTAAAACCCATTGCCATGGTTAATTTTAGCTATATCATTTAAAGGTAAATTTAAAGAAGGGAGTCACCTGAAAAGGTAGACTCAATGGGAGACTTTCTGGACCCATTGGCTTGGGACACATAGGGGAATGTCTTGGCTAGGCCAGTTGAGATGGAAGACCCACCCATTGTGGGTGGCACATTTTTCTGGGGGTAATCCTTGACTGTTTCACAGTAGAAAAAGTGAGGTGGAAACTACAGACATGTGTACGTGACTCCACTGCCCCATGCTCTTGATTATAGGCTTAATGTACTGCATTCTGCAGCTTCTGCCTGCTGGTCTACGTCAGGATGATGACCTGGCAGGCTAACCTGAAACTATGAGCCAAACGAGCCCTTTTGCTGTAAGTTGATTTTGTTAGGTTTTATTATTTTATTTTATGACAACAACAGGAAATGAAGCCACGGTGCTTATTTCATTTCCTATCTTATATTGTACTTGATTTTAAAATATGCTGCTCTTGTACTCATGTACAAATGAGTATTGGGGATAATACTACCAAAGAGGATAAAGCTTCTTCGTTTCTCTATTGCTAGCCTCTCACATTTGAAACTTCATACTACACCTTTCCAACTGATGATACCTTCCTCACAGTTTTAAAAGGTGACCTCAGTTAACTTTGAGTTTGTTGTGAATATTATTGAAAAGACAATAATAATTGGATATGTAGTAATTACATTGATCAGACACTAAGTAACTCAATGTGTTAACATCCCCTATATGAAATGGGAAATCAGCTACAAAACTTGATGGTTTACATTAATTCAGAGTGGGAAACCACACATATCAGCCTTTCTTGTAGTTTTATAAGGCATTTGCCGGGCATGTGCATAGATTTCTGTGATGCCAACACTGGGTAGGTAGGGGCAGGAGGATCAGAAGTTTGAACTCTTTCTTGACTTTATAATGAGTTTGACTCAAGTCCGGGCCCACATTAGAGCCTGTCTAGAAGAAGTAAATTTTAAGAATATATTGTTCTGTACCTGTTCAGAAGATATGCCCATTTGCGACACTATGCCAGTGCAAAGCAAGCCACGTAGGGTTAGGAAACTAGAAGGAATGGGACATCATTATGGTCTAGAAAACACATTAAACTAAGCAATGGCTTTTTCTTCTTGATTATTAGTAGCTTCGCTCTGAAGAGTCTCAAAGTATGTTACTAGCTCAAATAATCTGTTTTTAAACATACGTTCATTATGCATACTAATCAGTCCCATTGTAGAATTTTAATAATACATAAAATGACTTTTATCATATTCATTTCCTATTACCAACTCCTGTTCCAATGCTGTTGATCTTCTCAACTTCTCTCTCTCTCTCTCTCTCTCTCTCTCTCTCTCTCTCTCTCTCTCTCTCTCCTCTGTCTCTCTTACTGTAACCCATTGATTTTCAATATGGTTACAATGTCCTCTATTAAGGATTATTTACAGGAGCATGACTCATTACCAGTGTTTTTTTTTTTTAATCACTGAAGAACATGCTTCTCCCTCACTCAGGGATATTCAAGGGGAAGTGGAACTTTTTGAGTCTTAATCTCTAGTTTATATTATCTGTTGTAATTCCTGGTGGGATCTCAAGAGCTCTTCTCTGAAACATGACGGAATGTTGAAAAGATGAATCTTGTGTATGTCTTGTGCAGCTCGTGGGAGCTGTGGTGGGAGCAAAATCTCAAAGGATTTCATGCTCCCAAAACAGATTTCCACTTCATCCTCACCCTTTCTCTAGTTCTCACATTCTTTCTGACCCATCTTCTACAACGTTTCAAGAGCCTTGAAAGGAGTGTTGTAGGTTATGACTGAGCATTCAACAACATTCTTAGCAATTACTAATTATGAGTCACTGTAGTTACCACGGGCAGCTAGAAGAGGGGCTTTGCCTATGATATATACATAATTGTTTAGGAAAAATTTGATGATCCTGTCCAACTAGCAAAGCAACAGCAGTAGCTTTGCCTCTTGGGCCAATTACCTCACCAGTAACAAGCTTAAGCAAGGTGTACAGTTTTAGGTATGGACTCCCTCCCTGTGGATGGACTTCCAATCCCATCAAGAGTGGTTGGTTACTCCCTCCTTCTCCTGTGAATGGACTTCCAAGCCCATCAGGAGTGACTGGTTAAATCTATTACTGACTTGCCACTATTTCACCAGTGAGCACTTCTTACTGGGGTGGTTGGTTGAACAGTGATGCAGGATCCACAAATGAGTAAGATTTGATAATACGTTTCTCCCAGAAGCCCATACAACACCTTCCAACACTATGTGGGTGAGCTAGCAAGGAGGAGGCTTCCCTTCTTGTCCCAGCTTTTTCCCCTACATCCTGAAATCAAAGCAATTGGTATTTTCAGAAGCAAGGTTTTACCTTGTCATTCTGGTGCACAACCAAGAGCTATGACAAAAGATTGAATTGGTTTAGGAACCTGAGAGCTCTCCCTGAATAGGGAGGTAGCCCACCCCGGAACTGGAATTTTAATAACCTATGCATTATGGGAGCATCTTTATCTTGCTAGGTCTGACACTTCTATTTAAATTCACATTTCAACTATTTACTTTGTTTATCTGTTAGTAGAATTCTTTCTGGCTGACTTTTTCCTGGCATCCTTAGTTTTAGCTGATCTCCCTTTTCTCAAGTCCCTCCTCCCCTTAATCCCCATGCTGCCTCTTCCTCTCATAGCCCTACCCAGGATTCCCCTTTCCATTTCCCCATGTTCTACTCTGTCCACCCTGTGTTACAGCACCCATGGCCCCCTCTGTATGGTCCTGGCTTCACACACACTCATTCCCACCTAGATGCACATACATGAAAACCAGCAGCTGAGATCCACATACATGAGAAGCCACAACTGAGATCCACATAGAAGGGAGAACACGTAGTGTTTCTCTTCCTAACCTTGAGAATTTCTTTTTAAACTGTGAGAACCTCCACTTTTTCAAGGCTCGCCCCACCCCAGCCCTAGTTTCTAGTGAGCATACGTTCCTAATTAGACTCATTAAGTAATGCTTGTGTTTGAGACTGGTCATGTGGTTTCCAAAACTAGTGATTTGGTAAAGCTCTAAGAAGGATCTTACTGTGAAATTAATAATTCATCTCACCCATCAGCTGCCATGGACACACACAAACGCTCCAGAATCCTTCTGCTAGTACCACCGGGGCACAACCTGCACAACTGTAGAATGAACTGCAGAAGACAAGTTGAATTCCAGAGTCTCCTGAGTCATTTGTTTCTAACATAATGCACCCAGGTCTCCGCATTTCCACGTGGCAGAGAAAGAGAAAACCATTCAAAGATTTGCATAGCCATTCTCTCTCTTAGGGCTTCTCACAAAGAGATCACGTGCCACAGCTACGCCTCAGATTACAGCCTTAAATTCCCCTGCCTGGTCAATTAGAAGACCCTTGGCCTTCCGAGATAATACAAGCACGCACCCCCAGGAAGGTCTGCATCAACAGCGTGTTGAGCTTCAAAGACAATCTCAGCCTATTTTGCAGCTGGTATCCCCCCCCCGCCCCTTTGGTGTGTGTCAGGGCCTCTGCGGGTTTTCATTCATCTCCCTTCTGTGGGTTTCAGGTGACATTTTGAGGCTGCAACCATAATGTGTCAGAAGATAGCTCCAGCTTCCCACTGCGCTAGTTACTGTTTCCTTTGTCGGGAGGTGAGTGAGCACAAACATTTTCCAATTGCTCAGATTTTCAGACAGATTTAGATCTACTGAGCCATCACTGATGCCCACGCCTACGCCATTTAGAAACACCGATAGAGATTTCAGAGACCAGGCCTGACTTCAGTCCACACAAATGCGGCTACTATCAGCTGTCTCCTCTCTCCCTCTCTCCCTCCCTGCCTCCCTCTCTTCCAAAAGAGGCAGAGATTTCATGTCCTCTCCGTGGTTCACCCCTGTTCAGTATAAAGAAATAGATGGGATGTTTCTCATTTGGGTTCAAAACACCAGTTTACCTTTCTTCCTTCAGGCAAAACATTATCATGATCAACAGAGCCGTCTCTCGAGACTCAGGCATGCTGTCCTTTCTTGGATAAAATTCCCATCAGAATCAGAATTAAGTCCTTAGTGAAATCTCAAATTACATTATAAGATTCATTACAATATCATAAGTTCCAGCGAGGCTTTGCCAAAGGCGTTGAATGATTCATGATAAACTTGAAAACCTCAGTCGCCTCTTCCCAGGGTGTCTTCAATTATTTCTTTGACGAACTCTACTCTTGATTCCTTGTTAAACTGAAGCAATAAGGAGTTTAGGGCCTTTATATTCTACCTCAAACTTTTTTCTTTTTAACTTAGGATATCTGCAAGTAAAATATCATTGATTGGCTCTTTTTAAATGTACCTCTTATAAAATTATGGTTAAATATTATCTTACTCCTACAGAATTTGTAGGACTTATAAATGTAAATTCTCTATAATATCATTTTAGCTATGAAAATCATATCATTAAAAATTGCCCAAATTCATTTTACATCAGTCTGAGAAGTTAGTTTAGCTGGAAAATAAGTCTTGATGAAATTTCATCCTGCTTTCAATTTGATTTTCTAGCCACTTAGGATATGGATGTATGTCACTGGCAGTAGTGAGAATTGAATAGATGAATTCAGAGGCACTAGGGAGTTTATAAGTCAGCTTTTGTCCCCCATCTAGGGAAACTGAATCTCGGAAACACTGAAGAACAGACCCAAAGTCTAGTCTTTCAGAAAGAGTGATATGTGGTCTGTTTTCTATTGTAGGCTGCAGAATCAAAGGCAAGATTAAAAATTAGACATATTTGATTGCTAGAAATACTTAATGGCCGCACCCGTGCCAGTGAATAGATAGATCTACTGCACAGATACGCCTGAGTCAGGCAAAGTGCTCAGATCCTTAACTACAAACTGCAGAAAACTCTCTTCCAAGAGATAATTGAGAAGATGAAAGGATAGGTAATGACAGATGATAGATAGATAAATAGACAGATGATAGATGGATATATGATAGATAGATAGATGACAGATGATAGATAGATAAAGAGACAGACAGATGATTGATAGATGACAGATTATAGACAGACAGACAGACAGATAGATAGATGACAGACAGATAGACAGATAGATTGTTAGACAGGATAGATATATGCAAACAGATAGCCAATAGATGATGGATAAGTAACAGACCACTAATAGATGATGGAGAGATGATAAATAGAAATATAGTCAGCTCTTTAATGATGGAAAATACTGTAATTAGTATCAACTTAAAACAACTAACCTGAAAATTTATCTTTCCTTCTACCTCAATCCAATTCATGCTGCAATAACAATATAGCAAAGACTAGGTAATAGGAAATTTATTTCTCATGGTCTAAGACTTGGCAACCCAATATCAAGACACTGCCTTCTGGGGAGGCACTTTTTTCTACATTGCCTCATGAAAGATGGTAAGATTAGAAAAGTCAATAGGGAGAGAAGACTGAACCCATACTTTATAAGGAAACAAATCCATTCCCACGACACTGAGCATCGCAAGAATATATATTCATTTGAAAGGGAGTATCCTTGCACTCCTGGTGCATAAATTGGTCTTTTGGAGACCATTCCCTATGAAGGGATGCCTTGTTCAGCCTTGATATGGGGGAGGCAGGAGCAGCTTAGGAGGGGCAGGAGGAGCAGTTCAAGGGAGAACTGTGGTTCTAATGTAAAATTAATAGAAAATAAAAAATTTAAAAATGCTTTTAAAATTTTTTAACAATAAAGGCATAATTTAAAAAAAAAGAAAGAAAGAAAACAAAGGGAGGATTTCTTATGGCCCAGCTGGCTCTTTGGCTCTACCCTAAACACCACTGGCTGGCCGGTAAGTTCCTATCACTCATTTTTTGCAGGCACACTCATGCAATGACAATGTATTTTCTCCCTGATCTACTTTCACACAGCTTATGTAGCTTACAAGTATGTTTACACAGTCTAGGTTATAGTTTAATTGTTTTTGTTTGTTTCTGCTTTTAAAGAAAGGTACCAGATATGTTCCCTCACTTGGGTAGGTGTGGAATCTTGGTGGCTAAATGAACATACACACGTCCCTACAAATGACCCTTGAGAGTTTGTTTCAAAGCCCTACTGGAGAGTGAAACTATTCAAATATCCACATCTATTTGAAGGTTGTGCCTGTGTGTGTGTGTGTGTCTGTCTGTCTGTCTGTCTGTATGTGCGTGCACGTGGGGAGAGCGGGAAAAAGATGGGGGAAGGTAAATGAGGAAAGTGTAAATGTTGATAGAAGAAGGGGATGGAACAAAAGAAGGTCATAGAGGGATGATTATTTTCAAAATGCATTGCATGCGTGTATGTAATATGAAATTTACTATCATGGATGATTAATATATAGTACTGAAGACATTTTAAACCCCTCTTAAAATAATTTCTGGCTTAATATGTCAGGCAGGTGTCTACTTACCTTTTCTAATGTGGTCTCAGTTTCTGCCCTAGATTTGTTCTAGACCAAGCACTACCTTGACCCTAAATGCTTGGTCTATTGTTTCAACCAGATGTAGCCTGTCCCACAGAGTTGGAAGACAGGAGAGCTAGCATCTCTTGCACAGACATTCTGTAGAGCTGGATATGTTGCTTTGTTCTGTAATGTTCTGTATCCTTAATTCATTTAGTTTTCCAGACAGCTGTTAACCAAGGCAGAATTATGTATTCACCTTTAGTACCGATCTTTTAATAGTAAAATTAATTAATTAATTAATTATTAAATGAATACCTTAAAATACAACAAAAAAATAGCAGCAAGAAATGGTTACATCTGAAGCAATGTTTAAAACCATGACTGTATTATTTGAGTAAAGGACATCATTTTTCCATCTTAAATCATCAAATTTATAAATCTGTAGCAAAAGGGGGCTGGGACACAGGGTGTCATCAAGCATGCTGCAGTAACAAAGGGATGTCACACTTCCTTCTTCCCGTGGCATAACCAATTGCATGGAGAAACACAAAATTAAACTAAAAAAACCATTCAAACAGCAACAAAAAGTACATGAAAATATTTGCAACAGTTGGACAAGGTGGTACATGCCTTCCATCCCTGATATGGAGGTGAGAGTGGAGGGGCAGGAAGGAGGGTAAGAAGTCCAAGGTCATCCCAGCTACAAAGTTCATTGACAGAAGGGATGCAGGAGACTCAAAAAGCAATAAACATGCATGATTATGATGTAACAATATAAAAAGTTTAAAAACTAGAAAATGTTCTCTTAGTAGTGCATTTATTTTCTATAGTACACACATCTTTTAATATACTGAAGAAATACATGCAATGAGTTAAAAAGCTGAGTTTGTCGAAGAAATTTAACAATATATCAACTCTATATATGTTTTTGTGGTCACTTTTAGGAAATTCATCCACTTATATGTTACTGTTGATTTCAATTCATTAAACATTAATGTTCGTACTCATATGGAAGGGAAACTAAAGCCATAAAGTATTTCTTGCAGAATTATTTTTCTTGTCACTTGTATATTGAAAGTGCCCTTTATCTTAGAGAACTTACAACTTCTAAAATGTTCTAGCCCTCGAAATATCACCGTCATGAGACTGTGAACCCCTCATCTGTTTTCATCCGCAGTGTATGCTTGCTTTCAAGCTTGGTGACTGGCAAAAGCAGAAAGAGGCTTAAACTATGTCCAACTCATTTTCAATATAGAAATCAACCTCCATTCACACTTGACAGCTTCAGTATGGGAATTCACAAATAGAAAAGTAAAAACAGTCGAAAATCACAAGGTCATAGATCAGGATGAACACTTTGGAACAAACCCAGAAAAAGGGAGAGTAAAATTCAATGAAAAGAAAATGAAAAAGAAGAAAGGAAGGAAGTGTAGGAGAGACCTCAGCCTGGGTCTGAGAGCATAAGTGTTTAGAATGAACACTAGATTTTCAATGCATGCGAAATCTACTGACCCATTTGAAGTCCAGGACCCCTTCTATAAAAGGACTCCTGGGCACAATTACTCAAACAAGATAGCCTGAATTTTGTTCCCTCCTAATAGTCCCTTCCCCCTCCCTTGACTCCCCGCTGTGAACAGAGATGGCATTAACCCTTTTGGCTCCTGGAGTCTCATTTAGGAAATCACTGGGATGTTTTAGCTCTGTCCACAATTCAGCTCCTGTGGGAAATCTAGATCCATGTGTTTTATGTACATGAAATTTGAAAAACAAAGGATGTTGTTCCGTTGTAAGAAAGTGAAGTCTACATTTCTCATTATCCCTCTGTAGATAGCAAGGATCCCCTCTTGGAACCCAGTGGGGCAATCCAATTACAAAGTCATTAGGTGCCATTGTAAGGTGACGGCAGGGTGGATTCCTGTTCTCATAACAAGACTGTTCTGTGATCATCCAAAACATATATTCTGGCCTCTTGCAGTCAGTTTACAAGGTTTCTAATTAAGCTCCAGAGAGAATTACAGAGTTCACTGAGCTGAGTCTCTCTGCTGTAGCTGGGAAGCAGGGACACTATTTTTTTTCAGAGGAGTAAACACTTTAGTTTCATTTCTTCTGCCACACATGTTTATCTCTTGGCCCTGTCACAACATTTTTTATAGGTTTTTATTTCAAAGGATTACCTTAAGATTACTGTCAACACCACCCAGGGGAAAATCTCCATGCAGAATATAGTAGGCGATTTCACCTTCTTCAAAATAAAGCTCACTGTAGACACTATAATATCATATAATATTTCTGAAATAAATGTCCAAAGTGAGAACAAAGAGACACATTTTCAGCCGTGCTGTAGTCTAAAGTTTAAAAAAGAAAAATATTTATGAGTAACAAAAGCACAATTTTACCAGCTTGATTTTTAAGACAAAATTTTAACTTTTAAGTTGTCTCAGACACTTCACTGGCTTCTACCATTCTTTGTACCATCTGCAGGCGAAACAGAACATACTGGATCACAGTTCGTAACTTGGCAAGAAAATGTTGCAGAGAACAGAAAGGTCCTTCCTTTCCTATGCAAGGAGGAAACACTTCGGTTATTATTCAGCTCAAGTAAATGCTCATAACCATGGAATTAAATATTTCTGAAGGGCTCATTCCTGGGCCCTCTGGGTTGAATTAGGCTCCTCTCAGAACTATACTTCATGTCACCCACATGTCTGAGGAACTGGGGCCTTCTGCTCCGCTGTGCATTTTTTCCAGACATGCCGGATGTCTATGCAATAAGCGCTCGGAAACATCAAAGAGCCGCAGAGCATTCTGGGCTTTCTCTTCCCACCATTCCATGTAAACACCATTAGTAACCAGACCACTCCTACGCCAGAAGTCCCGACGGCTTGACTTGAGTCTGGTAATTGTTCACGCTTGCCCTTGGCCTTGAGTTTTCTTGGTGGATCCAGTTACCACCATGTGTGCCTCCTACAGAACCACAGGTACTGACGGCATCTTAGAAGACACAGGCCCAGCACCCTATCACTTATTACTCAGTGTGGTTGCCTCTCATTCCTTTCAGAGTAGTTACTCAGAAATTAAACACATTTCCTTGTTCTTCCATCAATCGGTAGAGTGGAAATGAGGGCTAGATGAGTGGATAAGAAGATGAAGGCCATGGATGTGTCTCAGTGGCCGTGTTCTGAATGTGCTAACATGTACTGGCCCTGGGTTTGATCCCCAGCATGGGCTTCCCCCTCGTCAGGAAACAGAATCCATGTACACCCATAGTCACACTGATGCAGAGCTACAGGAGTTAAAGACATAAGCAAATAATTTCTAAATGATTTTAGATAATAAGCTGTGCAGGAAAGAAATCCCAGGAGAATGTGAGAGAGTGTGGCTTGGGGGTTGGGGTCCCAGATGGAATACTCATGAGAGCTTTTTCTTGGCAGATGGCCTTTGAGCTGAAACCTGAAGGGGTGGAAAAAGGCATCTGAGCAGTCTAAATACCAGACAAAAAGGTTCTCAACATGGAGGAAAGAAGAACAAAGCCTCCGGGGTGTGCGAGTTCTGCAGGAAGCCTTGTAGGATGGAGGTGCAAGCACTCATAAACGGGTGAAAATTGCCAAGCACACGCCGTTCTTAGCCTGTGAAAGCTTCCAAGAGTTGTTTCTTTTTTTTTTTTTTTTTTGAAGCAGATTGATGAATTTTCTGCAGTAACTCTCTCTACACTTAATGGCACTTCATGGGTGCAAATTTAATTTTTTTTTGATAATTTACTCGAAAGTCTATTTAACTTCCCCTCTAGCAAACTCGATGGGAATAACAGTGCACCTCCTAAAAAGACTTCACCTATGGTTACCGTGTGCAGTGGTTATTTTGCATTTTTAATTTGACTAGATTTAGAAACTCTTAGGAGATACATTTCTGAGTGGAGGTGTAAGAAACCCACTCTAAACTTGGGTGTCATAATTCCAGACTGAACAACAAGGAAAAAAGAAAGGCAGAAAGACAGCTGTGTATAGGAGTCCATTTCTCTGCTTCCTGATTGGGTGCAATGTGACCAGTGTGACCAGTCACGTTGTGAATCCATAGCAGTGCCTTCCCCACCATGGTGCACTGTAACCCAAAGCTCTGAAACAAACAAAAAAAAATCACTTTCCTCCTTCAGCTGCTCTATTCCAGTGTTTTGTAGCAGCAGCAAGACAACAATGAACCACGAATGTCACACCTCACTTGTCCCCTTCTCAAGATATTTTCTCCCCTTCTTAAAGAAACTAGGCTCTTACTTTGCAGTGGCCATATTTTTGTATGCAGCTTTGCATGGGTGCATTCCTACATACTATATGCAACTCCACCCTTCCTGCTAGGTAGTGGATAGATGGATCTCTACACATGGGGCAGTAACTCTGCTGTAGTTCCCTCTTAAGAACCTGATATTGGAAGTAGATATCACTATAAGAATGAAGTTATTTACATAATTGAGCATATAGTTTCTAGAAGCCTGGATTTCTAGGGTCCTCATGGAGCCATTATCAGAGTTATTACACTTTCTCCTAACTTGCTGAGTGTAAGGAACAAAGCCTCGGACAATCCCTTGATAAGTTTTCTGTGTGGCAACATAGCTAGATGAGGTCCAGTGCAAATGCAGCAAAGCCTCTAAAGGGTGCATAGTAGTTTACTATCTTTATAATTAATTACTCACATCCATGGCATAGGCTAATAAGCATTGTGTTTGTCTATAGATAATGAGTGAAATGCAAGATATTTCAAACATCAAGAAATTTTAAGGGTTGTGGAATAAGAAAATGTTCATTCTCAGAAGATATCTGGTAGTGATTTACTTCTACAATTGTGATCTGAAGCTGCTGTTCCCCCCGATATCTAGAATTCTAATGATAGCCAAATAAAATTTATTCTTGTACGTGATTCTGTGCCTGGCTAGCAAAGGATAACGGAAAGAAAATTCCTCTCCCTTTGATTTTTCCACTGTTAACAGTAGCACCAAGAATGGCTCCCATAATCTGATGAGTAAGAAAGACTTTTACTGTTTACCAAGTGCATTTGGGACTTGTCTTAGGAGAGAAGTGGGGCATCACCTTTCCAGTTCTGCAGAGATAAAGATGTTTGTAGCCTAAGTGCCGAGTAGGGCCAGTTTGATTTCTGTTACGCTATCATGGATGGATGAAGAAGTCTTAGTTCTGGACAAATGCATATCGCTCCAAGGCACAGGTGACTACGTGCTATCTCCCATAGTAAAGGTCCCAAGGGACTCTTCAATAACTGGCTAGAATACACTATTACCAGTTGGCAACTCCTATTAGTCAATGACTATTTCTCTAAACTCTAAGTATTGAAGCGATAATTTGTAGGTGCTTCTCACATAGCCTTTTTGTGCCTGACACTACATGTATGTGTCTAACAATGTCTTTAACCTTCATATTTCTTAATAGAAGGGAGGGTCAGTAATTTTGAAAATACATAAATGAATATGAAACTTATATTTATAAAAATATAAAATAGCACAGGTAGATGAAATTCAAATTCACTGGAAACATTTCGTACTGCATCGAGCCTGATCCCTCCTGCTGCCACCACCATACTGAAGAATGGGTGGAGATACTTTGCCCCTGAGACATTCATGTTTTCAGGCTGTTATCCATGCCGACAGCAATCTCCTGCATAGTTCTTTCAGGAACTTCCAGGGTTCCTCAGGATAAGACAAGGCAGATGCACTCCATATGTGTTCCACTTGCAGGTGCGCCTACCATTTGTAAACTTCAGCTTCGTGCTTGAAACATCAGAATTCTGAGAAATTCTACTTTCTACAAGTCTATTAAAATGCATCTTCTAGTATCAGAATAAGAGTTGTTTGGGGGTGTATTTCACACATGAAAGATATCCCACTCTGGCCATGCAACTACAAAATTGTGTTTCCCCCTCTTCTTGCAATTTTACATGTCTGACATTTAATTAAAGGAGTTCACCACCACATAACTTCTAGCTTGAACCATCTCAAGCGCTGATTCTCTGCTACTACCCCAATTTCTTATGGGTGAGTTTTGCCATTAACATTCACAGCCTGACCCTGGCAAAGCCAAACTTTGTGTTTAACTCATCTTTATGTGAACAGCATACATAGAGATGGAGGAGAGGGAGGAGAGAGCGAAGGGAGAGAAGGGAGGGTAGGACCTAGGCAAAGAGGACAGGAGTCTATGGGAGAAGAAATGCATGAGGTGAACATGAGCAAGAGGGTAAGGAAAGGAGGGATGGGAAGGAAGGAGAGAACAAAGGAGAGGAAGAGATGAGAAAGGAAACACGTCGGAGAAGAGAGAGGCAGAAATGGAAGACAAAGGAGCGGTGCACACACACACACACACACACACACACACACGAGAGAGAGAGAGAGACAGAGAGAGACAGAGACAGAGACAGAGAGAGAGAGAGGAGAGAGAGCGGAGAGAGAGGGAGAGCATGCCTCTTCTGTTCCTTTCCTATGATAGTAGAACAGTGGAGCCATCCTAGTCCCGGCTTTGAGCTTAACTGCTACTTTGTTGCCATGGTTACCTTCATCGCAACAATCACTTGGAATTCCTGAGAGCAGTTCAGTATGGATATACCTTTTGCTTAATTTTCGTCTTTGTCTTATGATTTTTTTCCTCACGTTTTTCTGCTCTAACGTTAGCTTATGTCCTTAAGCCACAGGACAGTGGGAGGGGCCAGGGCAAAGGGTATTCTCTCCATTCTATTGTAACTAATTGTTTGCTTCATGGTTTCTTGTAGGTGAAGGGAAAAGTTTTTTTTTTCATTCTTTTAACCCAGCCTTATGTCTAGTGATGTTTCTATGTCCTGAGAACGGAGCTTTCTCGGGGCTTCTGTGTACTCTCATGGTAGCCGAGTGCCCTTTGTTTCTGAAGGAACATAGAAAGACTTGCATGCAGAGAACGTTCTATTATTCTCCTGAATTGTGTCATTTCAGAAATTGTATCTTTTGTTTTCTTCCCAAGCATATGCCGCTATTTCCAGTTCTTCAGTTAAATGTCATCCCTTACATTCCTTTTTGGAAGGTTTACCTGACCCTTGCAATGATGATGCTTGCTTAATACAGATCTCCTCGAAGAAACTGTTTTTGCTTCCATTCCTTCCTCCTTCCTTTTGCCTGAAATGACAAATGAAGAAATTTTCCTTTCCTCAAAAGGAAAGCATTTTGTTTTTACTTTCTTTCAAGGGCAGAAACTGTTGGCTCCAGTGCTAATAGAGTTGTCCTACCCTTTTCCTGGGAGTTTATGGCTCTTACTTCATTACTGAGAAATAGAAACATGCATCATTAAAAGGGGTTCACTTAGCTCTTTTGTCTTCCAACATATAATTCTTCTGAGCATGGCTGTGTGTTCGAGTATGTACATGTGTTCATGTACATGAACATGTTCACATATGTGTAAAAGTATGTCTATGTGCATGCGCTGTTGTGTATATGTACATGTTAATCTGTGTACATGTATGTTAGTATGTTGTACATTTGTGCAGATGTGTACATGTTCATGTGTGCTTGAATGTTCAAATGTGTGTAGAAGCCAGGGATAGACCTCAGCTTTCTTCCACTATTGGTATCCAAGTTATTTTTGGAGTTATTTTTGGAGATAGAGTCTCCCACTAAACCAAGAGTTCACTGTCTTGGCTAGACCTGCTGTTTAGCAAGTTCCAGGGATCTGACTGTAACCACAAATCCCCTTTTAGTACTAGGGATTTAGGTGCATGCTGGGCCTAGTTTTTTTTGTTGTTGTTGTTGTTGTTTTTTAAATATAGTCAGGTACTTTGTTGTCATTTTCTTTTATTCTTTATTTTTTTTAAATTTGTTTATTATGTATATAGTGTTCTGGGCACCAGATCTCATTATAGATGGGTGTGAGCCATCATGTGGTTGCTGGGAATTGAACTCAGGACCTCTGGAACAGCAGTCAGTTCTCTTAACCTCTGAGCTATCTCTCCAGCCCCCAGGGCCTAATTTTTTACTTGGTGTTGAGGATAAAAACTCAGGCCTTTTTGAGTACACAGAAAGCACTTTACCCACTGGGCTGCCCTCCCTGCCCCAGTAAGCATATTGTTTTAAAAATCAAAGAATAAAGTGAAATAACCCGAGAAAGTATAGGTTTTACTCATATCTGAACTCCTGAGGATTCTCCTCTGTTAGATTTAACTCATAGTTGGCCTCTAGAAATCCATGAAACTTTGCCTGTTTTTCCATATCTGCTATTATTAGCAGTCACCTTGATCTTCCAGAATTATCCAAAGGTGAAATGGTTTATTTGTCTCCACATTCTTGAGAAGGAACTTTACAGCCTTTGAAAGTTAGTTCATGTAATTAGAAGCTTCATATCTTGATCTTAAAAGAAGTAATTTTGTAGATTTCTTTTGCTTGCAGTCAGAGTGAAATTACAGTTTCTGGCAGCCCTCTACAGTCTTAGCAGAAAAGAGAGAGAGAGAGAGAGAGAGAGAGAGAGAGAGAGAGAGAGAGAGAGAGAGAGAAAGGTAAAAGAAGAAAAGGGAAGGGTACATAGAGATAGACAGACGAACAGACAGACAGACAGGTAGATAGATTTATGTAACTGGGGAATTTTATGTTATATTTAGAGAGGCCCAGTGCCTTGCCCTGTATCATAGATCTATTAAAATCCATGGTTGAAATTCAAGCTTAGCTTTCACTAACATAGAAACCATCTGTCTTAAACACAGGCAATGCATCCCTCATAATCTTTTCAGCAAAAGACTATATTTTAGGTGTCTAATTCTAGGCAGACTCAACTTTTCCGTTTTCGTTCCACTGGAGTATTGGAAGTAACATCACAATATTTGAATCAACAAAGTTCCTTGCCTACACATGTGAAGGGTAAAGTCCCCCCGCCCCTTCTTGTAGGTGAGTATGCCTAGAAAATCTCTGCTCTGCTCCAAGGCCTTACACTATTTTGGAAAGCAAATCTCAATGTTTTTGCCATTATTACAGAACTGGGTGGTTGTAGACGTTCCCAGTATCTGCTGCCTTGGAGAAATGCCCAAGCAAACTGAGTGAAAACATCATCTGATCTTAGACATGGAGAGCGGGAGGAGAGAGGACAGTCTCGGGGCTGAAGGGTTCTCCGTGGAGCTGAGAAGGGAGGTGGGCAGGCAGCTTAGATTTTGGCGGCACAGCCGACGTTATGAAGACCTATACTGTCATCAGAGAAAGTGTCAAATTCAAAGACAGCAGCAGAGACAGAAACAAGAGCCCATGCCGTAGAGCCAGGGAGGGCAGGGCAGGACTTCTGACAGAGGTTCCAGGTGCCCTGCAGTGAATTCCGAATGTAACGTATATCCTGTGTGGACTGCAGAAGCCATTCTGGTTGTTTTAGAAGCCTGGGGGTTCGATGTGCAGCCAGATCACTCACACCCCTGCAGACAGATTTGTGTGACTGAATTTGCCTCATAAGCCATTTTCTTGTGCTATCTTGTTTGAAATTCACAGCTGTCCTATTTAGCAAGAGAAGGGGTGGCCAGTCCTATTTTACAGATGAAAACTCTAAGACAGAACATTTAAAATGCATCAGACTTTCTAACCACGCCCCGCATACAGTGTAGCAAAGCTATGTTTTTTTTTTTTTTTTTTTGGTTTTTCGAGACAGGGTTTCTCTGTGGCTTTGGAGCCTGTCCTGGAACTAGCTCTTGCAGACCAGGCTGGTCTCGAACTCACAGAGATCCGCCTGCCTCTGCCTCCTGAGTGCTGGGATTAAAGGCGTGCGCCACCACCACCTGGCTCTATGTTTTCTTCAGTCTGAAAGAGCGGATGTACATGTCCCTGTCTGCTTCCAAGGTGCACAGAGCTGTATGTCTTCTCTGGATACTACACACACACACATACACACACACTCACACACACGCACGCATGCACGCACACACGCACGCACACACACACACGCACTACTTAAAACTTCACAAAGAAACCACTAAGGAACCACTCCATTTCCCAAATTGCAATATGATAAAAAGGGGGGAAAATTTAAAGGGTGCATCTTTTGCCAAGCACAAGCAGCAAATCTTCATGTGGTGCTGAGGGAAGGCAAATGCTTCACACCTCTTAGAGACATAAATCAGGACCTTCCCACCAGCACTCGCAACCGTTCTGAGGTTTTATTAAGGTAAAATATTATCTTCAGAGTCACTGCTTAGAAGATGGATCAGGTTAGAAAGAAGAGGGAAGGCTTGCATGTGCTGAGAAGAAAGTGGGGCTGAATATTTGGACCATTTTATTTTTCCTTAAGCCCTGCTGTGAAGTATTTCCCTGTCTCACTATTAAAATGCACTTATGGGTTGAGGAGTCTGTCTTCCGCATGACAGCATGACATTCTTGAAAGCAGGGATGACGATATTCATTTTATTTCCACATCCTAGGTGCCCAACAGACTATGTAGATATAGTAATCGTTCAATGAGGGCTAATGGATAAAGGGAGGGTGTTATCACAAAACAAACACGACAGCCCACATCTACCTCATAATGACAGCACTATGCAGCTTTACATGCAGTTCCCATGCAGTTCATATGTGTTCATTCATAAAATGTGATTTTATATATTACAGAAATCACTCCATACATATATGTCTTATTTGACATTGAAATTGTGATGCAAGATATTTAAAGACCAAAATAAACTGTATGCACATATAACACAAATGCACATCAGTAAGACACATGTATTATATGAGTATCCCCAGCATGTTACCATGTACATGCACTTCCATAAAAGAACATTTTATTATATATACTCATACATTAAGCCATTTTGATGATCGCTTTTCTCACATTATGTTTTCAATCTTGAATAAACTTCAATGACACTATACTAAAAGATCGAAAATAATAGATGTTAGCTTTGAACTCTGAGAATCACAATGAGAAACGTGATGCTGGGGCTTGGCTCACTGGCCCGAGTACTCACTACACTGGAGTGAGGTCCTGAGTTTGGATCCTCAGCATCATGTGAAAAATTTGTGTGCCAGTAACCTCATGACTGATGGGGGGTAGAAGCAGGGAAGTCCCAGGTTCTAGGCTGGTCAGATACTGGAGCCAAAATGGTGAGTCTCCGCTTCAGCGAGAGAACTACGGCAGAAACAATGTGGGCAGGCTGGCCGGACAGTCCAGGGGAGAAAGACATCTGCTGTGAACTTGATGACCTGAGCAAGCTCCCCACCTACCTGGTGAAATGAAAGAGCAGACTCCCACGAGTTGGACACTGGTCTTCACAAGCACCCTCTGCCATGTGCACATGTGTTCGTGTATATATACCGATATCCACACACATATACACCATACATGCACTGACATAAACACACACACACACACACACAATCTAAGTATGTTGCATAGCATGTCAAACCTTACACAAATGATTTTCACGATCGCCGATCTCTTCACCACCCCATCACAGTCACAGATAAAGGAAAACTCTTTGACACTTAAGCAGCCCTGCATCTCTGACACCACAGAATCCCAACCAGGCAGTCACCTCGGATCACCTTTGACGGTATAGCGCCCCTGGTGGCCATTTTCATTTTACTGCTTCACTGCAGATCCCTGGAGAATAGATTGTGGATGCCATTAGGAACTTGTCATCCTCATTCACACAGCCATGTCCTCGTTCCCAGACTGACCATGGCAACTCCACAAGTGCGAACATACAGACCACTTGAAGCACCTTCCCACCTCGGTGCTGTTGTTTCCCATGCTGATGGCTTCTCGAGTCCCTGCTTATATGGGGGTTTCAAAGAGATAATGAATGGAAATTCCTGTGGTTATGATTCACCACTGCGATGAAAAATCCCAGTTGAAAAACACTCCAGAATACACATATGCTAAATGACAGGCGAATGAGAAGACATGGAGATGGTACGAGCCACGGTTCATTATTTGAGAGACACCCACAGGCGTGTGAGCTCCAGGATCACAGGAGGATGCTTTCACTGTGGTGACACAGAATAGAATCTGGACTTGGCTCAGCATTGGCTAGAAAGGATTTCCGCTCCCCATTTAAGCGAGGACAAAACCCTCCGGGCTGCGGTTTGACACGGGTCCTCAATGATAGAGCGCTAGTGGAGTGGAAATCCTCCAGGTGGTTTTGCACCTCATTCCTACAGCAGCTTAGACATGCCGACAGTTTCCAAACGTGGAGGGCCTTTTGGGAATGACGCCACACTTTAGGGACTGAAGTCTGAGCTGGAAAGCTCCTTTCCAATGGTCTTGAGAATTATTCTGGCCCTTGGAGTTTTATAATCCTAGCTGAACACCCTCTGAAGTTTTAAAGCCCATAAACAAAGGATCGAATGGTAGGTATAAATAACCAGATCTGAGAAACTCCAGGGCCTACATGGGTCAATCTTCATGTTATTCTATCATGTCTATTAGGGCTAGCTTCTTTGAGCTAAAACTGCCTGCCATTCTGCTGTAATTCTTTTGCCAATAAGAGACTTTCTTTTCTACCACTTCTTCCGTTAAGGCTGTGATGCATCCTACTGGGCTGAAAGGGCATTGTTTGGATCTGATTTTATGACTGAAAATAGAAGGCCTATGATGTAAGCAGCATTATCCTTAATCAAAAGTTACTTTTATTTGTATGGTTTTAAGGGCAACTAAAATTTTCATTTGACAGGTTTGAAGATCTCTAGTTGAGCATACCTGCACATTTTTATTGTATCCTGAGACTGGGCATAAATCAAGTGATTTCCTACAGACAAATAAAACTAGTGGAGTAATATAGTTCCTGGAATTCAACACTTCTTAGTCACAAGATCACACACGCTAAGATGCTTATTCATGCACCTCTTAAAGATGAAGTATGTCAGCAGTAGGCATGATGAATGTGTTGTTCCTCTCTTTCGTGTCCACAGGATTAGCGGTGTTGGGACAGTGAATGGCAGAGGGGTATGGGCAGGACCATAGCACCTGGCTTTTTCATGAAAATATGCATTGTCGTCAGCTTCTGAATTACTCTTAACTGTGGCATGAAACAAGAGTCTTATGCAAACAAATACATGGCCAGGTGACAGTGCACACCTTTAACCCCAGAACTCCTTTCAGGGAGAGAGAGGCAGGTAGATCTTTGTGAGCAAGTCCCAGGACAGCCAAGGCCACACCGAGAAATCCTGTAAATAACAACAAAACAAAAAACAGAAACACAAACAAAAAACAAAGATCTGTGGGCTAGCTACCTTGCTTTTGCAACACCAATGTATTCATTCACAACATTGGCTAGTCCTAGGCAATTTCTTATACCTTATCTTCTATTGACAAGTTAACTCATTTCAAACGGCACAGCATTCTTCAGGTCAGTTTTCTAAGGCTCAGAAAAGTCTCACCTTGCCCAATGCCTACAGCTACAGAGGGAATGATGATTTTAACCCAGACCATCTTACCCAGCATTCATGCTTCCTTTCTGAAGAACACCTCAAAAGCCTTGGTGAGTCGTGTTCTTCTAGACCCCAAGTCACCCATCTGTGGGCACCACTTTTTCTCTTCAAAAACAGCTCTCCCTTTAAATGCATCTGGAATTTACAGGTTAACCACTGGAACATTAATAAAGTAAATGGTATGAGTACCCTATGAAGGTCAGTCCGGCGGCATGGGTGGAAAAAGGATAAAAGCAAAACACTCCCTGCAGCTTTATCGTTGCCCTTGTGGTGTTAGTTATCGTAGCATTTAGCTCCCTGAACGTGTGTTTCTGCCATGGGAGCCTCCCAGGCTACCCAGCAAGGATGGCGACAAAGCCTTTCAAGTGTCCTCGGCTCTGCTGCCTAGGGGCTGCATGCATTGCCATGTCTCCTGCAGGCAGCCTGGGGAGACGAGGTGTTTTGTTTTCCTGAGCATGGAACAAGGGTGAACTTGCTGAGACCCGGCATAATGCAGTCACACATCTTGTTTCTGCCTTCAAGAGATTGTCTTTTCCTAGTCCTTCAGAATATGTTAAGGAGGTTTCACTATATATCACAAATCATGGTTTAAATTTCAAAGTATTAGATAAAAATGACCTTACACTACATTTGTCGATGTCATTCTCAAGTCATCCCAACACAGTTTCCATGGGAACTAATGTACATCAAAGGAAGAAGAGAGAAAGGAGAGGCACTATGTCAGACCAAATTTTTATTCCCTGACACTTCTTCCTTTGGCAAAACCAAATGATCCCATTGTTTAAAGCTGAAGAAATTCTACACTGGGTCTTACTTTTTTTGTGAATGTGTTTTTCCTAAGAACCAAACTTTCTGAAAATAATTTCATATTTCTTACTATATATTTTTAAGGGAAACTTTCCCAAACCCTATCATATCACCTATAAATTATATTTAGACCCAGAAATCTATTTAGGAAAAATATCAACACAAATATACCATTATTGCTGCCATAAAGCTGAATATAGAATAATTATTATAGTTCCCATCTCATGAGCAAATGCTCTAGGCCAAGTACTAGAATATCCAATGTATGGAAATGTGTAGCTTTGGAGAAACACATCACAAGAATGTTTCACAGAATATATATGTATATATATATACACATATATGTATATATCACATATGAACACTGCATACATGTTTATTAAAATTCATACATGTATGAAATTGAAAAAGAGCAAATTCAGTTAAGAAAAGAATAGATACTAAGCAGCATTATTTAAAAGGTATAATTTAGAGCAACTATTCCTAAATCAAATGCCACAATTTAAGCTCCCTTAAATTTTGTTCCTGAGGACAAATCTGGGTGGTATACCAAGTAAACTCATTCTGTGTGGGGTGGTCACAAGGAGACAGTGAATTATTACCAATCTCCATAGGGTATGAAGATATAAAAACATAACTGTAGTCTGCAGAGAGTTAACTATGAAAGTGGTTAAAGAGATCATCTTTAACTTGTAGAGCCCAGAGGACATTTGCTCATTTGATACAAATGATTATTATGTTAAATGTCCCAACAATATTTTTTAAATATCCTTATATGTATTTATTTGTTTGTATACATGTGCACACAAGCACAAAAACACATACATACCAGAAAAGGTCAGAAAACCAATGTGAGAGCTAGTTTTGTCCTTCCTTCAGGTAAGTTCCAGTATTCAAACTCAGGTTCTAAGGCTTGACAGAAAACTCCTCACCTTCTGAGTCATCTTGCAGGCCTACAGATTTTCTTTTCAGGGTGAACATTCCTAATGATTATCATAAATGATTATCATAATGAATATAATGTTGCATCTTCAACATCTTTATCATCAAAACCTTACTTTAGTCCAACACAGATTACTGATAAATACTTCAGGGCTTTCCTTTAGGGACTTGAGATATAAAAAAAAGAGGTTCTGCAATGTAACTTACTGTTTAAAGATTAGAAAGTGTGACTTTGGACTTCCAATCATCCTTAGTAATTAGATTACACTGTTTGCCTCCACACACAATTTACTACTTTTTATAATTTTAGATGATAACTATATAAATTATTAGCTCATGCTTCTGTCAGATCTATGAAGACATTATCACAAAAGGAGAAATTAAGTACGTAAAATCACATAACGTTCAAACCAGTCACGTGGGTTCCAAAACCTGCTTTCTTAATTGTACAGGTGTCTTAGCAGTGTGTGTATAATGAAAAATGGCTATTCTCTACAACTTAAAAAATATAAGAAATATTTGAAAGACTTATTACTAGGTACTTTATTCTCCACTTAAATAATTTACCCAGTAACATTTATTTGCTTGTAAATAATATGCACTTGGAAATTCAGAATAAAAAAGACTAAAGAATCCATCAAAACATGGGCAAATGTTATGAAGAAATCTAGGGTGGACTTATTAACCTAGAAAATCATGCAAAGGGATATAGAACCTTGGGTAGTGAAACAAAGAATCCATGAGCTAGAGGATGACAGAATATTCTGGAGAGAATATGGGAAGACCCCAATGTGACAAAGGTGTGAAACAGTTAAATAGTCTTTACCCGGAAGCAATGGAGATTTTGGGGGTGTTTATAGAATTCTGAGGTAAATGGTGTGATATGTATTTTAGGAAACCATTTGGAGGCACAGAAAGGACCAAAGAGGAATCCACAAAATAAAGAAGTTGACACACTGACACATTAATGTGAGCTTATTCTGTCCTTTCGAAATTTATATTGAAGCTCTTAGAATCAAGACCTGTGAATATAACTTCCTATGAAAACAGGGCCTTTCAGATAAAGCCTGGTTGAGATCAGGCCACTCCAGAAGGTCCTAACCTGTTATGCCTATCCTCTTCACAAAAACAGAAGACAGAGGCGTTAAGGCAAAATTGAGGTAGAGTTTGAAATTATATAGTCACAAATCAAGGACTATTACCAACAGCAGAGCTAAGAAACAAACATGGAATAAAATCTGTCCTCTCCCTGTGCAGGAAGCATGGGCCTGTCAATACTTTGTTTGCCGGCTTCTGGCCTCTATTACCGTGAGAAATTAATTTCTGTTTTTATATGAGACAGGATCTCATTATGTAGTTCTGACTGGCCTGGAAACCACTATGCAAACCAGACAAGCCTTGAACTCAAGGTGTTTCACCAGCCTCTTCCTCCCCAGTAGTGGTGTTCAAAGCATGCCCCAACATATACAGTTATTTTTGTTGTTTTGACATTCTTGCTTCTGATCATCTTTTGATGTTAAGTATGAGATATGCCCTTCATAGGAATTGAGATCGCGGCGGTGAAAATGGAGAAAAGGTAGAGGCCAGCCTTGATGAGACTCGACACAGGAATATGGAGCAGGAAATGCAGAAGTCCATGATGGAATCATAGGGAATCATTAAATGGTACTAGGGGCCTGGTGGTGGTGGCTCACGCCTTTAATCCTATCACTCGAGAGGCAGAGGCAAGGGGATATCTGTGAGTTCGAGGCCAGCCTGGTCTACAATAGCTAGTTTCAGGACAGACTCCAAAGTTACACAGAGAAACTCTCTCTCAAAAAAAAAAAATGGTAGTAGGGTATTTGACTAAATGTTGGTGGATCCTTGTTCCCAGTCCTCTGAAACTACTTTCAGATCCTACTGTGACATTTTAGTGAGGTGGGGACCCGTTGAGAAGGAGGGTCTTTTAGGACCACCTATCTTTTCATCAGCCAATTTCTAGCTGTGGAGGACAATGTTGTCCGCTTCGGGAGACAACGGCAGTATTCAGGCTCTGGTAGAAACCCAGACAGAGACCCTGTGGGCTGACTGGCATTGGTTTGGTGTATCTGTCTCCTCATATGGCTTTCCACTTTAGAGAAGTACACTGAAGGATTTACTCAGGGAAGAAAAGCCGGAATAGCATGCCTAAGTGTATCCTTGTAGAAGATGAGATGCAATAGAAAGGAGAGAAATGAACAAGCCAGTGAAATGCAAAGCTAGTGCATCAAAGAAGAGGCCCCGAGTAGAACAAAGCTTCCATAAAGCGGTACTGTTACTTGAAGCAGTGACCTTTTGTCCTTTGTTCTGTTACTGGTCAGAGGACATGAGGAAACCTCAGCTTGAGACAGCAGCTCCTCTCAGCACCCTTGAGAGGGTCCGCTGCAGTCAGCACAGAGCCTGGCAGCGGAGGGGAAGATGAAATGAAGGGAGGATTAGAGGAGAGAAAGGAGAAAGACAGAAAACAATGTTTCTCTTTTTAAGCCATAAGAGAACAGCAGAGATGCCTGTGGGATAAAGCCTAGCAGGTAGTTAGAGAAAGACTTTGTTACTCTGTTTGAAGCTCAGAGGAGTTAGAAGGCCGGGAAGACAGTCCCTGCTTTTGTGGGCAGTTAGAGACCCCTCCCTGCCTATTGTTCTTTGGAGCTGTCCATTGCTGACCTCTTTATGACTTTAAAGGGAAAGGATTCTAAGTTCTGAGAGTTTCCCAAGCACACTTTCCAGCCTCAATACTAGAGGAAGTGCTGACTTTGTCTTTACGGGTTTTATTAACAATGACCTAACACCTCCATCCCAGACTTCCTTTCTCCAATTACCAAGTGAGGGGTGGTCAGCAATGAGGACCAAAGGAAGGAGCGCTCCTATGTACAGTGAGTAGAGCTTTGAACCACCCAACTAACCGTGGTAGCACAAAGTAAACTGCCCAGTGCGAGTGACCTCCATGAACCCGGGAGTAAATCTCACAGTTCCTGAACGGGATAGGAACCATGGGCCTTGCTCAGCAATGCAAGGAGGTAATGATGCTAATTACAGTGAGTGGAACAGAGGGGGACTCCTTTGAAAGACACCAGATCACATAGAACAGAAATCAAGTTCAACTCTTTTTAGATCCAAAACCCTTGAACTTATCCACCACACTATAATGTTTGTCTACATCATTGCCCTGTGGATACTTTGACATCTGAAGGACCTTCCATGTCTGGCTTCTAGAAGGTTGTCTGTTTGTCAGTCTTGGATCAGCCAACCTCTTTGATTCATGGCCGTTCTGTAGGTCCCTTCACTAGCAGCTTAGGAACAGAGGTGACACAAACTCTGGCTGCCACTGTGGGTGGCCTGCAGAAAAAGAGGCAGAAGCACTCACAGGTCCCTTCTGTCCCCACAGCAGATCAAGGCTTTGAGGTTCTCTGCTTAATAACCTTGAGCTGTTGCACTGTGCGCGTTCAGGGCTCCATAGTCCTCACAATTTCTAATTCCGCACCTGTGGTGAGGTGACCTTGCTGCCGATCAAAAGAAACACTTTTAAAGCCCACGGTAGAAAAGGCACAGGCTCCCAACCTTCTGCAGAACTGTTTTCAGTACTTCCTGCAAGCTGTTATTGGTGTCTTTATTTAGGCTGTATTTCTTCATTTCGGTGTCTATGTTTAGCAGATATATAAAGGAGCCAAATGGTTTTAATGGCCTAAAGTGGCAAAGCAATGATGTGTGAGCCTCATAGGAGAAACAAAAGATCAAAAGACCATGGCAAAGACTTCCTGTTTCCTGGGGACAAGGAGTCGAATGGCTTTTATCTGCCTGTGAGTCAAGGGGAAATTCATGACCACCCATATGCCTTGAGATCTTTCTCCAAAAGTCTCTTCCTGTAGGTAAAATGTGAGAGAAGGTCCATCAGGTAGGGGATGGAGAAGGGTCTTTGCAGGGTCACATGGATCTCCTCCCATCTGCTGATTTAGTTGCCCTCACTGCAGGTGGAGCAGACAGATGTTTTCTTCCTGGAGAAATGTGGGTTTAGAAAAATTAAACAGATACTCACTGGATCTGAACATTTATACCATCTAGGCATTTTGGACCTTTGGAGCCTCTGAATTCAGCATCCTGAGGTAGCAGGCATGCAGAGGTAACCCAGGCTGTTCTACATTCTTTCCCTTACTGACTGGGCAACCAAGTGTCTGCATCAGCATCCATCCTTCAAACTCGTGACTGCTGGACCTCTCAAACCATTAACCACTTTCTGCTTCCGTACATTATTTTGCTTCTGTATTTGTTGTTGTTTTGAAATGATTGCAGGGTGTGTACCTTCCCTTGTCTCATGAAGAAACAGAAGGTTAAGGAAGCAGATGACACATGAACACATTCCCACACCGAATGCATCCTGACTCTACCTCCTAATGCCTCTTCTCTGATCCTGATTATCTGAAATTTCAAGGTGTTTCAGGTTAGGGTACCAGAATAAAACAACATGTCAGTGTAACACACTAAGGGGTAAAGTAACTAAAACACACAGAAAGTAGAGATTGGGCCTTGATTACAGCTGAAAGAGCCTCTAAAAAAATCTGGGGTAACTTATTTCCACAAATCTGGGTTAGCATCACAAACAACTTTCCATTCAAAACTTAATCTTTCTCTGTTTCATTCTCTCACATGTATTTAAATTAGAAGGCTGCCCTTAAAATTAAACTTTCATGGCCTCCTTATCTGCCCGGCCCTCTGGAATACTGCCGAGTAACGTGGCATTCACCGAATACCACTGTGTCCACTTACGTGATTTAAAATGTATTTAGAAGAGCCAAAGTGTCCTCCTAACTCTTTGAAATTCAGATATCCCGAGTTTCTGAGGGTCTTTCTTTGGAGCTTTCAAACCACTTTACAGATATCTCTTCATTCCCCTTTATTGTATAAATTGGGAGATGGATCGAAAAGAAGTAAAGCGGCATACAGAGGCCAATGCAAATGACTAGAAGACCCCAGGAAAGACATCACCCTGGGCTCCCCAAAAGATACCTTCCTGGTCACCTGACTTTGCTGCAGCAGATTGAAGATGCCTCCAGATGCATATGGCAGATGATAGAATCATTCTCTTTATTCTTCTCTTCCTCTTCCTCCTTCTTCTTCCTTTTCCTCTTCCTCCTCTTCTCTTCGTTTTAAATTCCATGGGTCTATGAATGTGCCGTATACACGCACGTGTGGC
>JAQHUG010000029.1:6385601-6435265 GCA_028555095.1 Dicrostonyx torquatus
CAAACCAAACATACATATAAAAGTAAAGCAATCAATTTAGAAGAACCTTAGCACTACTCTTGCTTTTTTAATATTTGTATTATTTATCAAACAATTCTTAACTTATTTACTTCTGTCTTTGAAAGTTCATATCTATGAACTCAAAATAAACTTCAAAAGTGCTATTTTCATAGTTTGTCATTGAGAGGGTGCTAGAAAATATGCTGGCTATTTTTTTTTTTTTTTGCATCGGAAGAGTGAGCCATGGAGTGAATTGAATTAATCATTTATCTCGCCACCGCGTTGACCAGATACAGAGAAAATAGCCAGGCTTTAATAGAATCCCGGCGAACCCACCATGGCAATCACCAGCTGGGGCAGTTTTGCCTGCAGGAAGGACTAGGCTTTCACACCCTGCTTGTGTTGCTGAGATTAATCCATGTTGCTTTTTCAAGTGCGGCGTTAACAAGAGTCAAATGTCTAAATGCTTTAAGCCCCTCTGGAAAGCATGTTCATATGGAGAAACAATGCTTTGGGGGTGCAGGCCTAGGAAACAAGAGTGAAAGTTCCTCAAATGAGGGAAAGACACCTTCTAGGGAGGTGGCAGGACTTACCGAGCAGCAGCAGCATCAGGTAGACCAAGGGATGGAGAGAACAGGAAATGCCCTACCCTTGGGGAAAGGAGGATGTCATTCCCAGGTTAGACTCCCAGCAGAAAGATGCTAGAGCTGCCTCTCCAAGGGCTTGGCCCATCTTCTCTGAAGCCTCGGCAGTTAGAGAATGTTGTTTCTGTACTGCTTCACGGGATTTGATGGACATAGTTTGCTACCAGTCTCTGGATACTTCAGTATTCATTGCCTAAGGTACCAAAATTAGTGAGTGAGAGCTTAACTTTCATAGTGGCTGAAAGAGAGTTTGCAGCTTCAGGAGACACAGCAATGTAATACTGAAACATGCAATTACTTGAAAATTCTCCCTTCTAAGCCTCCCTTTTTCCAATACGTTATATTTTCTGAAGAGAGACCTTGTGGAAGCTCTTGCACAGAGAAAACCCTGCATAGAGAAAACAAAAATTGTTAATTCAGCAACGAAATCTAGAAATCAGGCAACACACACACACAAACACACACACACACACTGATGCTGCTCTTCCACACTTACAAATTCACATCTTTTTTAATTTTTATTTTTATTGAGCTCTACATTTTTTTCTCTGCCCTCCTCCCTACCTCTCTCTTCCCCTTCAACCCCCTCCCAAGGTCCCCATGCTTCCAATTTACTCAGGAGATCTTGTCTTTCTCTACTTCTCATGTAGATTAGATTCATGTATGTCTCTCTTAGGGTCCTCATTGTTGTCTAGGTTCTCTGGGATTGTGATTTGTAGGCTGGTTTTCTTTGCTTTATGTTTAAAAACCACTTATGAGTGAGTACGTGTGATAATTGTCTTTCTGTATCTGGGTTACCTGACTCAAAATGATGTTTTCTAGCTCCATCCATTTACCTGCAAAATTCAAGATGTTGTTATTTTTTTCTGCTGTGTAGAAATGTTTTCTCCATTGTGTAAATGTGCCACATTTTCCTTATCCATTCTTTGGTCGAAGGGCATTTAGATTATTTCCAGTTTCTGGCTATGACAAACAATGCTGCTATGAACATAGTTAAGTACATGTCCTTGTGGCACAATTGAGCATCCTTTGGATATATACCCAAAAGTGGTATTACTGGGTCCTGAGGAAGGCTGTTTCCTAATTTTCTGAGAAATCACTACACTGACATCCAAAGGGGTTGTACCAGCTTGCATTCCCACCAGCAATGCAGAAGTGTTCCCTTTACCACACAACCTCTCCAGCATAAGTTGTCATCAGAGTTTTTGATCTTGGCCATTCTTACAGGTGTAAGATGAAATCTCAGAGGATAGCCAAAACAATCCTGTACAATAAAAGAACTTCTGGAGGTATCACAATCCTTGACTTCAAACTCTACTACAGAGCTATGGTACTGAAAACAGCCTGGTATTGGCATAAAAACAGATAGGAGGACCAATGGAACCGAATCGAGGACCCAGGTATTAATCCACAAATTCACATTTTAAGATCTAAAAGTTCCTGCTTGTTCCCGTGAGATGATGTCACTCTGAAGTCATTTTGATCATCCTTACCTACTTTATCTCTATAGTTCTGAGTTGCTGCCTGATATCCAGCTGTTTACATTCACAGGGGTACCAGATGTTCCCCAAGGCCCATTTTAGTGTAGACACTGTGAGATCATAGCCCTTTCTCTACTCAGCTCAGTAGCTGGTAAAGGTGCACAGTGAATCATACAAGATTAAGGAATGAGAGAATAAAATGTTCTATGGGAGCACAAAGTCTCCACCACTGGGTGACCTTTAGCCCCAGCAAGGAGTGGCTCCTACTGAAAAGTCAAACACTCTAATCTTAGGACAGACTAGAATAGAATATTGAAATATGAGAACCATTTTCCTATTACTGTGCACAACAGCTAGTGGGAGATGCAATGTGAAATCGTTGAGCCATTGAACAAGCACATATATTTATTTGTGTCTTTTCTTTTTTTGTCTTTTCTTTCTTTTGTATTAAAAGCTTTACTCAACAGCTTTTCCAATATTAGGTAAGTACACCTCAGCCCCAGATACAGGACTGCTGATGAGCACCTTCATTTAACAATAAGAATGACCCTCAGACATATGGAAAGAGAAGAGTTGAAATGGAATATTGGTCACAAGATGGTCTTAGAATGAACTACAATAAAATACTATGTACAACTCCCATCCCAGTGCTCTGTTACTACTTCTAAGTAGATACTAATGCTGTTGGGTGAAGCAGTTAGCAATTTGGGGGCATCAATCTTGCTCTCAGGGACTTTGTGAGGTGTAGGCAATTGAGGCAACCAACTAAGTAAACCTTGTTCTCTTGTCAGAGCCTCAAACATGTAGATGGACATCTCTCTCTAGCTGCAGAGTGAAAATCAGGACCTCATCTACCGTAAGTCGATTCACTCTTTTTACTACTATCCCCACATCGTGACAGGGTTTTGGGATGTAGATTAGACTGACTGTTCCCACAGAGATCCACCAGCCTCTGCCTTCCCAGTGCTGCAATTAAGGACATGCGCCATCCCCAGTAAACTGTTCCATTTTTGTAGACCTCTAAACTACAGTGATTAGCCCAGTGGTTGCCATCTGACATAGTTCAGCTCAATCTCAGGAAGGTGACAAGTGTAAGAGGGGAGATTTGTAGCCTTGTTGGCTGCTATCAGAATCCCATGAGAACAGCAGTATCTGTACTTAGGACAAAACTGCTCCTGAGGTGGGGTAGTGGGGGTCATTGTTTATAACCTGGTTCTGAAATGTATGTTGCCAAGGGTCAGAGACTGAATACTTTAGCTTTGCCAACCTGAAGATCCATGGTTCTCATGGCAACCATTCAATTCAGTCATTACAGTGCAAATGTCACGAGAATGGAAGGACTAAGGTTCAAATAAAACGTTATTTGCACAAACAGCCACTGGTCTGTTTACTTCGCTGAACTGCTATGACCTCGTTGAGCCAAGACTGTATCATTCCATGAGCTGCCCCTGTGCAGAAACTCCCAGTTCTTACAGAAGACACATTTCTTCCTTATCTAAGCCAGTTTTATTAAGAGACATTAAAGAATATTGTTATGAAAGTCAAACAATATCAACCTAATTAATTCAGCACTTCATACACATAATTACTTTACAGTATTCACAAAACTCCTGCAAAGCTGGCTCTAGGAGATTCATTATCAAGATGATGAAATGGAAACAGTGTCACTTACTAATTGACAAAAAGAATACTTGATTTCAGGCCTTCAACTCCATGGTGCTCTCAGTATCGATTCCTCAGCACTTAAGACAGGGAAAGAGGCCGCTTCTTAGGTTGGTGAACTGTCACAAATACAACCAACATGAAGTGTTCCTGTTCAGGGACACTGCGCTTCTAAAAACCTTTGGAAAGTTTGAAAGACTGAACACTGATGAACCGCTCTTGGACTTTTAGTTCCGAGATCATACCCATGTGCAAGAAAGTCAAGGAGTGGACAGCACATACTTTTAGCAATACGGCACTGTAGCCATAAATGCTTCCTCATCATAATGGTTCCATTGGCTGCTCCCTGAATGTTGTGCTAAACTCACACCCAAACCATTTATATATTAGCATATTTAGCTACAAGAAAATATTCTCTGCCTCATTTCTGATGTCTGGGTCCCATGCAAATGCTAAATTCTTCTAAGTAATAGGACCTAGCTGCAAAGGAGTCTGGGAAATATATATTCGACTCTCTAAATGAAGATTGGGAAGCTTCTCCTCTGAAGAGTAAGAATTTTCTTCGAATGACTTGAGTGTGTTTCCCCACATTTGCAGGGGAAAAGATGGAGTCCTAGCGACAGGTAGATTCTTAAAAATTTAAACTTAAAAGGACCATTTCCTCACCCCCATCCTCATCCTGATCAGCTGAGCCAGAATAATGACTTCATAGTAATTTTTCACAGTACACTTGAGGGAAAGTAATGCATTCATTATTGGAATAAAAGTGGTTCATGCATATAAATCTTGCCCTTGGCAAAGCAAAGGATCAAAGCCTAAGCCTATGGGGAAAGATGGCGGGGCCATGATGCTATGTTCAAGTTCCATGCACTGGTATGGAAGGAACTTTCTTTACTGCAAAAGAATTTATGTTTCATGGATCAGACCTTGTGAGGTATTGGTCTTTGAAACAAGGCATTCTTGGCAGCATAGACTGATTAGATGGATAACTAACTGTCCTACAATGTATTTTCAGCTATTGAAGCAATGCTCTACTTATATAGGAAAACATTTCAGTAGTGCTAAGAGGAAGAACAGAACTGCCATCCAGTCCAAACAGCACTCTGGGAATTCATTTCCAAGTTCTTTCCTTATGATGGCATGTGTTTTACTGTAACTAACTCCACCTCTCTCAATCTCAATTTCCAAAGGCCTGAAATGTGCGGATGGTAGCACAGGAGGATTAATGAGAAAATGTGTGTGGAATAATTTGCACTTCTTGAAAAGCTCCGTACTATATATTCAGGAATATTGTTATTTGTGATGAGATGGTGTCAGATGCATAAATTTGGCTTCTTTGAATTATTGGCATACAGGAAAACAGCGAATCTAGGTCAATGGAGACCTTTTTCTCAAACTGCTTCTATTATGAATAAGGCACAAGGGAAACTTTCTCAGAGGAAAAATTGTCAACCTCTACTATCATTTAAATAAATAATCATCTTTCAGAAAGGTGTGATTTCAAGCTGGGTTCAGCACCCTCTTCAAGAGTCACATCCCGGCCTTCATCTTCAAGCTATTCTCTAGCAAAATGAACCAGTTGTGTATATTACTTAACAGACTCCAAGGCTGTGCAGAGAATTCATTCCCGTGTATCTTATTTTAATCTGATTTTTATCAAATTTCCCATTTAAAGAAATACCCATAAATTTCAAGTCCAAGGAGACTGCCACCTTTTCTTCAAATTAGAAATCTAGATTCAGCCCATGGATGACATCATCCAACAGCAAAATCACCTTGTTTCAGGATGACGTTGAAAGGACAGTGGTTTCTGGAGGACAACTGTCGGCTGGCAAATGTGCAAATATCTGTTGAAAAAAATCACGAATGCAGCTGCAGAAATAGTTATTAATTTATTGTGCATAACTATTGAGCCATTAAATATTAAAAGTAAAAAATTAAAATATGACACTCCAAAAATGCTATTTGAGTGTCATTGACTCTATTACTTCTCTCTCTCCTCCCCTCTTTTTTTCTCTCTCTCTTGCTCACTCACTCACTCTTTCTTTCTTTCTTTTCCTTCCTTCCTTTCTCCTTCCTAATTTCCTTTTTTCTTCTTTCTTTTATTTTATCAAATTCAGAGATCTGCTTAGGTCTTTCAAAATATAGATCATACCTGCTTCACTACAGTTATTAGGACTTTTGGATTTAACTTATTTTTTTCATGTGTCAGTTGAGAATGAATTAGTAACAAATACATTCCGAAAAACCGATTTAAATTCTCAATCATTGGGTGTTGTGCCCATTTCAAAAGTTGTTTTTAGGTGTCACCTTCCTTTGTACGATGAAATGAACAGAATAAATCTCTACTGCACCCTCAAGAGGCAGAGATTAGAAGAGAGAAACAGGTGGTATCACCTGATCTGCTTTTTCTTCACAAATGCTCACGTTCATATTAGATAATATTCACATCAAACTCCTCATCACCAGCTCTGAACCTCCGTGAGGTCTGGCAAGATAATTCAGCAGTAAAAGGTGCTTGTCTTAAAATTACTATGACCCAAAGTTGAATGCTGAGAATCCAGGGAGGAAGAAAATAAATTGATTGCTAGAAGTTGTCTTTTGACAAATATCTCTCTCTCTCTCTCTCTCTCTCTCTCTCTCTCTCTCTCTCTCTCTCTCTCCCACACACACACACACACACACACACACTCACACACACACACACACACACTAAATCGAGAAGACAGAGGATCAGGAGACACAATAGTTATTGGAACTGTACAGTTGTAGAACCCTTCTACTCCCTCTGAAAGCATCAATCACATATCATTGTTGTGGAATGTCTGACATCCCACATCATGTCATCATCCTGGATAAGGAATTCAACAAGTCAGATAATTCTGAATTGGGTCATGTGGATTTTCAAATAAGGGGCACAAAGATGTGTTGGACATGTGGTATTGCTTAGAGTCTAATAAAGAAACAGTATACGGTGCAAGATACCCTGAGTGCATAGCCACCTGGTTGCTCAGCAAAAGGGCTCTACTTGATCTGTGTATTAGTGGGACACACACACACACACACGTGTGCACACACACACATACATACATACCATGCAGGTAACTTAAAAAGATATTCTGAGGTCAATGAGGAAAGCAAGAGAAAGCAGAGAAATGTTACTAGCCAGAGCAATGCAGCCTATTGCCAAATAAACCAGGATTTTAAGACAGCACCCAAAATCTTAAGAGCAGAAGAGGCCAGTTCACTACTGAAGGTAACAGTCATGGCGAAGTGATGAGGAGACCATGCAACCAGGAATAAGAATCAGTACACATGTTTTTCTGGCCTAGGAATGACTGTGTCCAAGAGTCTCAGCATACTGAGATTTCCCCTTAGCTCTGTGTCTGTAATGGCAAGTGATCCCAAATCAGATTTCTAAGGGGCCATGGTTTTCTCATTTCCAGACACCAATTAGATTAATGACCTTCATTTTAGAAGAAGGAGGCATGAAAACTGCATCTACAAAACATCAATGTACAGAAGAGAATTCAGGACAATAGATGCTCCTGAGTAAAACTATATTCAAAAAAAATATGTTCGTAATATGTCACCATTGAAATGTATGACCACCAAGCTTTTGGTAAAGTATCATATTATCAGTCCATTTGATGAGGTCTATAGGAATTCATTCTTTCCAGAATACCATCTCTGTTTCCAAGAAGGTAAAGAAAGAAGAGAACAGAAAGAAATAGCCAGGCTTTTAAGACACTGAGTAGTCTAGAAAGTGAGAGGGGAATTTGAAGATGGTAGTATGTATGAGAAGGGCTTGGTTAAGCTGTCCTGGCTATTGTTTGTCTTTTTTAACCAGTGAATCTTAAACTGGGATAAGGGTTCTGGAAAATCCTGTGATGTTCTTTGCTATGCTCTGGAGGACCCAATTTGCACATAAAATATTGATTTTTTTTTAAAGAAATCTTATTTTGAATTCCAACACCATGTGTAGAGTGTGATAAGGCACATTAATGTGGTAGAGGGGACACAAAACCTCTGGATGGAAACCCTCACAGGACATGAAGAGCAACCTCACAGAACTGCAGTGTGTGTGTGTGTGAGAGAGAGAGAGAGAGAGAGAGAGAGAGAGAGAGAGAGAGAGACAGAGAGACAGAGAGAGAGACAGAGAGACAGAGAGAGCACCAAGTGTGTTTTCTGAGCAAGGACAGGATTATAAGTAGGCAGAGTACAGATCTGGAAAGCAATGAAAAAGTTGATTTCTGTCATCCCACCTATCTGCCGCAAACTAGTTCATCCACGGGCTAGCCACCAGCTCTCTGTAATTAAAATGTCTGATTTCCACTCTATGTGCTGTCTCCTCTGAGTAGCAGGAACTCCAAAGAGTTAACAAAATAAAGTATAAGATATTAATACATTAACCAGAATAAGTTTACATCATAATAGAGATGCAATCCACTAGAAGGTTGGGGAAACTTGAGAGCTATGAGAGATTTTGTTTTGCGTGTTCGTCTAATTTTACCAAGGATCTGCATCTGTGTTCGTAGAGGTAAAGAAAGGCTTCACGGAGAAGGGAAGTTGGCGTGGATTGTGGAAGGACTTTGGAGAAGGCAGAAGATAGAATAGATAAGAATAGATAATAGTTTTATTACAAAATTTATTTGCTTCATTTTAAAATGTTCCTTTTTGCTTATTTAAATATTAATGGTGTGTTTAATTACATCCCTACTAATGAATAGTTTGTTTCCAATAATTTTCTATGAGCAAAATATTACGTAATATATTTGCAATCTTAATACTAGATTTCTGTGTTTGTGAGGTGGAAAAATGTCCTCAAGTTGAAATTATGGGATCAAATTATTTATATATAATAATTGAACAGATCTTGTCAGTTTTCTCTCCATCATGAAAGTTGTTGCACCGGGTCCTCCCCCAGTGAGGATGTCCCTCTGCATCTCTGAGCCTGTCTTACAAATGTGGCGTGACCTCAAAGGGAGAAGCAAGCAGAGTGTGTGCTGGCAGTTCTAAGAGTTTTTTTATAAGTCAGTGGTAGTTTTAGAGTAGAAAAATTTGGACTCATGCTATTATTATTTCTTTGGAGGCTAGGTCACTGCTGTTGACTGCAGCATTTAGCATAATTGTGGAACTAATAAGATGGCCTTGTGGTGTTTCCTACCAGCAAGGATCTCAGTCTTTTGTCGGATTGAGGACCTTTCGTTGTGCTCCGTACACTGTAACTTTAACATAGTCTACTTGTAGCATGAAACTTTTCACTTTCTCTTACTTAAAAAGTATTCTCGAGTCAGATTTTATCCAGGCACCTTTTTCATCTACACTCATGTATGCTTCCTTTAAGTTTTGTTTTATGAAAGCAATTAAGTTGTATTTGTATTCTAATAGCACATTTCACAACAGCCTCACCGTGTTGCAAAGAGAACCAGTTTTGGTCACAGAAAGTATTCTGTACCTGACACATTTATTTGTATTATATTCCTTCTTTAAGTAGATTAATTAGTAGTATTACAACACTTGTACTTGGGGGTTTATTTTAGAACTTAAGCTTTTTATTTGACAAATATTATTTCTCAAGCAGTTTTGTTGTTCAGACCATGTGGAAAGGGAAGAGAGCCACATTTGGACATACAAAAAGCGGCCTTCCTTCTCCCCTTATGCCAAAAGCAGTCTAGGAGCTCTCGCCAGTGGGCCGTCTGCTCTGTCTTCTCCCTTGCCGAGCACACAACCCACAGAACACATCAGTGGCATTTCGTCCTCCGGTCTGCAGAGCCAGAAGCAGGGAACGGCCTCCAGGCCATCCTCCTGTCCTTCCAGAGATGGCCTTCGTGGTAGTCTTGAGTTCTGCAGCTAAAGCACTCAGATGCCTCAACAGCAACTTACGGTCAAAAGACAGTTCACGGTTTTTTTTCTCTCTGATTTTTCTGGTAATTTTGTATAATAGCTGAGGGAATAAGTGAAATGCGGTCATTCTAACCCATCATCTTAAAGACGAATGCTTTAGAGTGCCCTCTTTAAGGAAATACATTTGACCATATTTTATCTTATGGTAATTGGTTGAATAAGATTATCTACTCTTCTCGAGTCAATTTGGAATTTAGACTTTTTCTCCATACTATGAAGCCCATTGGTGTTCTATATTTTAAAGCATATTTTGTTCTTTCATTAGAAGTTATTTTTCAACATTTGTAATTTTATTTCTTTATCATCTTTACTTCAAGTAACATACAAAGCAAACAGATGTGGATAAACATTTTAAAATCTTTGTCTAACTCACTTCTTCCTTTACAAATCCTTTTGTTTTGCTCGCACTTTGCTTGCTATTTTTCTAAATATCCCAATTTATTCACAACTATGTTGTCTTCCAATAGGTGTTGTAGGTGTTAGAAACAACTAAAAATACAGCTTTTATGTCCACAGTAAAATTCTCTCTTCATTGGGGGTGTTTCTCACACTGAGTTTGATCTTCTATTTGATGCTATAGTTTTAATTCTGTATTTCATGAATTTAAAAAAAATTCCATATGAGTAACTTAATCATTTCAATTTGTACTGTTTTTATTTTTAGGAGTGCTCATTCTCACTTGTGGAAAATGCACGAGTGCCCGATTAGGCTAGAAGTGAACTAGAGTCACCGGCAGTTGTATGCTGGGTATTACAGACAGCTACCGTGGGGAATGGGCACTGAACTCGGGTCTTCTGAAAGAGCAGTGCAGGCTCACAAATGATAAGAACCTCTGCAGCTCCCTCAATTTTCACCTCTTAGTTAATTGCATTACAGCTTAAGGATATATATTCTTTTAGCCACTTCTGTATTTTGTTTGCTTTTTTTGTTTCATTTTCATTGAAAAGAACATTTAATATACAGTAAACCCTTTCTAATTATTTCAATAATAATGTTAGAAAGTAACGCAGATTCTCAGTTTAGCTTACCTATCACTGTGTGTAATAAACAGAAGTGGTGCATTATATTTTTAAATCTTCAACATCCTTAGTTTCCAAGAAAGGGGCAAGAAAGTGCTACAGACGATTGAAAAATGGAAGAACAAAGCTCTGTCTAGTGCTGATACAGGAAACGCAGAGGAGATGCTAGCCGAGCTCACGCTGAGTGTGGAGGTCCTCTCTCGGCTTTCTTCCAGACCCAGCTCCTTTGGTGGAGTTTGTATGAGGATCCCAATTCAAGCTGCCACACTCATGGCTACATACACACCCTTCTTAGTCCCCTGACTCTGTATTATTTTCCCATGGTCTTTATCACAGTCCGTGTTGATGACCGCTTTAGTTGCACGCTATGTTCATTCATTTTTGACGATCTGCTTTTCTCCCCCACAGTCTGAACTTTACAAGTCCAGTTGTATTTGTTTCTTTGTGTCACGGGGAGAGCTCAGTAAGTATGAAAACAGGTATTCAGGTGATGGGAAATGAGAACCTACTTTATGGCAGTACACATGAGACAAAGACTCTAGGTTATTTTGGAAACACAAACACTTAATTGTGCACAGAGAACTAGAATAAATCACTGACCATAAATTCCGGTTTAAATTATAAAATTGATGTCTTATGCTGTGGGATGCAATTTCCAACAAGAATGATTTTTATATTTTTAACTTTACAGTGTGTATGTTATTAGAATGTGTGAAAAAATATGTTTGAAATGGCAGAGGAAAAAAAAGAAACAAAAGAAAAAAAGATAACATTATATCTGGAAGATTTAAATGTTTCCGTAGACTAGTAAAGCAGCCTTACTTGATAAGGAATTAACACTAAGCTATTGAATTAGAAGCCGGGGAACCAGAGGATGAGATAGACAGCTGATATGGACTGCTAGTTTACTTAAGGCTGCACGACCTGACAAGGGATACAGTTTACCCCAGGAAAGAACAGGACAGTTCAACAGCAATAAGACTGCTGACCAGAAAAGTAAAAATATACCAATTTCCTCCAGGACTGGTTATTTCCTTCAGCACACTGACAAAAATATCCAACAGAAAGAAAAGAAGGAGCTATGTCTGTAACAGTTTTAGAGGGTTCCAGTCAATCATGGATACAAAGGTGTTGTGGTAGGACCGTGCTCAGTCATGGCTAGCCATGAAGCAGAGAATGCATCAAGAACCAGAAACCAGGATAATCTACAGTGGCCTGCTTCTCCCAGTCAGACCCTACATCCCAAACGTTGTACCAACCAATGATCAAATCAGCGTCACCAACTGACAAGCAGGCTTCAAGCACACGAGTCTGGTGAGAAAATTTCATATCCTAACCGTAACCATAGCAAACCTTCTATGAAAGGAGAAAATGTAAACAGACTTGTGGCTACAGAAACATGGCATGCTCACCATGGAAAATACCAGAAACAAACGTTAAACCCAACAGTATCCTGGGAAAGCCCTTAAATATGAAGGATACTGGTATGAACCCGTATTACGTTAGGATCAGGTACAAGCGAAAGGAAAGCACTACACTCCAGTAATGGACCAAGCTTTTAAAACAACAGGATGGATTCAACCACAAAGTACCAGTTTGTTTTCTAAATGGAACAAGAAGGCAACTGAAAAATGATGGCTTTACCCAAGCGACCCTGCAGATAAAGTCGGCAGAATTCATAGGTCTTACACAGAATCCTGAGAAGCCTCCGAGGCCCTGGGAGCCGTGGCCTTCTGAAAAAGGGAGACTTCCCACATTTATTTTTATTGCAGTCTAAACATAAATCAAGAATACGGCTTCAATGGAAGGACCAGCACAAAATAAACTGGTCCAAGAGCTTACTCAATTGCCCAGAACAGGAGAGAATCTGTCTCTATATCTTCTTTGTCAATAATAATTAGCCCCTTCTGAAAAGGGTGTTGTAGATACACAGTCAAAATGACCCTTTAAAGGAAGATATAATTTGGCTTACAGAAATCCATTACCAACAAATAACTGCTTGTGGAGGGAAACACAACAGAGCCTCGCATTTGGAAGTAAGAACCACAGGAAACTACATCCCCAGCCTAGATTGAGTCTTATACAAGAAACCACCACCCTGCCAATTAACCAGCATTTTCTCAATGTGATGACATCTTGGTATGACTAAATAAAAAAAAAAATTAGGAATAGAAACGAGCTGTTCTTTGTCTCCTCTCTAATTCCTCCCCACCCCCACCAGCTTCTGAATAAACTGAAGAGAGGAAATCTCACCATCCTGGAAGCATCATTTTCCTGGCTCAGTTTAACATGAAAACAGAAAATAATATAGCATCTGTTTATAAACCAGACAGGGCTCAGCTTGCTGTGTCAACATAGAAAAATCAATCCAGGAGTCCCAACCCTGAGCAGTGGTCTTTAGGGCTGCTTCAGAAATCAATCCTAGAGAAGAAAAGAAGAGTACTGCTCTAAGACCTGAGAATTCAGGCTTGAAATCTGTAGCCTTGGTGCTTGTGTCCCCTCAGGGACCTCAGCACTTGGGCTCCCAGTGGGGATTCATGAGGAGAAACTGTCCTGATCAGCACACATTGTCTTTAAAATGAGTGTCCTGTTTTTCTTATTGATATCATAGAGGATCTATTATGGGCTTGTGCTGAGCTGAAACCATACATGCAATATCTCAGTAAATTTCCACAGGCCTCCTGGGGTAGATACTACCGTTCATCTACAAACTATTTGCTTAGTAACAGTATGGAAGTAGACCTGATGACAGTCTTAATGTAGTGATGGGTGTGGATGACATTTATAGACTGAAGGAGGGTTCATCTGTATTTCTGTGCTTTGATTGGTTAAATAAAAAAGCTGCCTGGGCCATTTGATAGGGCAGGACTTAGATAGGCGTGGAAAAGAAAAGAGGACGCTGGGAAGAAGACTGGATCAGAGCCAGTCACCATGAAGCTCCCGCCACAGATGGAAGTACCGTAGATCCGTCCGGTAAGTCACCCACCTCGTGGTGACATACAGACTTTTATAATGAGTTAGTTTATGAGGTGAGGGCTAGCTGGGAAGAGGCTAGAGATAATGGGCAAGGCAGTATTTAAATTAATACAGGTCTCATGTGGTTATTTCGGGCATAAGCAAGCAACCAGCCGCTGAGCGGGCCAGCGGCTGGGGGCTGGGTGCTGGGAACATAACCCACACCTCTCCCCCAATTTACAACAATAGAAAACTGTAAAAACAACAGTTTGGTGTATAGATCTCTTACTTCCATCATAAAAATGTCTCGAGTACTGCATGGAAGGCCAAGGTTGGCAACCTATGTTCATACGTGCAGGAAGTGCTAAAGTTCAGTTAGCTAGAAAGAAAGAAGAAAAAAGGAAAAGAGGCTTTAACTGACTGCTTTGGAAATAGTGGGAAGGAGTCAAAACAGAAATAGGTGGCCATTTCCATGCCCCCTCAAAAAGTTCAGCAGAAGTATATATAAGGTACTCATGTTTTTAAAAGATAGTATCAGTCTGGAGAATTTCTGTGCTGAGACTATTCTAACACGTGCTGTCTTGGAGAACAAAAGAGAGGACCAGAAATCTGCAGGCAAGTACTGCTGCTGTGAGCGAGATCTTCACCACCTTCCCTGAAAGACACCGATTTGAGAAGGAAAAACAAAAGGAAAATGCCAGCATTAGAGCACAGTTAGATAAGCGTGTTTCTCGCAATTTAAGCTAATAGTTATTCATTATTCAGTCAACTATTTGTACACACAGATAAATATTCTCCCACTTGTTAGTCCTTGGGGGCTTCCTTAATCCCATCTGAATTTACTTTCTGTGAATTCTCTAGTAATCAGAAGTTATAGGTTGGATACATTTTATACTAGGAACACCCATGGTGCAACTGCTCCACTTTTTCTTTTCATTTCAAAGTAAATGGTGCATCCAAAGTGAAAATTGTTGTTTTCTTTCTTTCTTTTTTTTACTTTTTTTTGGTGGCAGAGAATATTTTCCTCTTTTCTGGTCTTGTTATTGTTGAAGTTGTTTTAATCAGATAGCTATTTCAAACAGAAGCAATCAGGTCTCTTTTTTCATTGCCATCTCCCTTCCCCATCTTCTTCAATACATGCTGTTAAGAAAATACCCTTGTTAGTGATGTGATTCATCTACTCTCACATGTAACTGAAGCATCTGGGAGGATGCTTCACGCAGGCATCTTTTTAGACAGTCGCTGCCATGGTAAACTAGCATTAGAGGTAGAGCAGAGATCCAAAGGCATTTTCTGAGAACTGATGCATCTTTAAGAAGTGGAGAATTAATTTGTTGACTTTCAGGGAAGAAGAAAAATTTGCTTCAATTCCAAGCTCCACACTTGAGAACATTCTGTGTTTCTAAACAGAATATCTGGCCTCATTTTCCCAGGCAGCAATTAGTCCCTACGGGGACAGAGGTAACTCTAGGTTTCCATGTGAGGGAGTAACATGCCCACAAGCTACCACTCATTGGCAGGCATTTGTTCTCACTCCGTCAAGATCAAGACTCTGGAAACAGGACACAAGACAATAAAGCTTTACTGCAGCAAAGATGAATGAGGGAAGACAGTATCCATGTTTTCCCAACACAACTGGACAGATACACTAAGACAGCACGTGCACAAACAACCCAGATGAAAACTCCAGTCAGCATGGGCACACATGCAGATCAGCCTTCCTGAGAGGCTGTGGGCGTTTGATGACTGCTGGTAAAGGAGAATCTTGGTTTAAATTGTTGCATGATCTCTGACATATCAAGCACATTCCAGGTAGCCCCCATCCTACGAGTAGCTGGCTAGCACAAGTTGATTCAGCAGAGAGAGGAGAAAGCATGAAGTTGGATAAGGATGGATGGCTCCAGGAGGCCTTGGGGAAGAGAGTAAACATGGTCAACATACGTTGTATGAAATTCTCAAGGAATGAGCAAAATTTTATTTTTTAAAAAAATGAAAAGAAGGTAAAGCATGGCCACAAACCAGTTTAAATCTGTACTTAAAAAATACTTTCTCAAATACAATTTGACCTCTTTCCTATACAGAGAATGGGTAGACTGTAAAAATTGGTTATTCCAAAAAACAATACTGAAATCCATTAATTCCAGCCAAATATTATAGTAAATTAATCCTAGCAAGTTTTAAATAAAGAACATACAATGGCATGTTTTAATTAACATGGCCAAAGATTCTCTGTTTTTAACCTAAGTCAACGAAGCCCAAGACACTAGAACTACATTCTATTTTCAGATGTGTCTTCTTTCCTTTCATTGGTCATGTGAAAAGGCAGTGATGGGAAGAGGGCCCCACTGTGAAGGGATTGTGTTACCTACCTCAGTACTTTTGCTTTATTTAAGAAGAATCCAAGGAGAGCTGATTTTTGCCAGAAAGTCAAATATTTCATGCGTAGGCTCGACTAGCTAAAAATTATCATATAGGATTTTCTGTTCTAAACATTTCCAGCCCACATATTGAGAGATTGTTAAGAGAGTATGAACTGACTGTCCTTGAACTTCTTGAATGCACTTATACCTGAGAAATATAGGCAATTTGTCAATCAGGAAGGACTCAGTGGGAAAGTGGAGGATATAAGCCAGGTGTACGAGACTCAGTCAAAATTATAAAGTACAAGAGCCTTAAAGAAAATGAGTAAGGCACACTAAGCTGAACCTCCCACAATGAATAAAATTCTTTAAAAGAAGCTGACCGTGTGCTTTTTAGCTATGAGAGCTGCTGGTGCATTGTATGTAATGGAGAAGCATAAGAAAACCTGGGACCCAGAGATAGAGTGGGAGAGAAAGCACAGAAAGAGAACAAAACAGGAATGGATCTATTTGCAGCTCCAGGAACACATCAGAGATGAATAAAGCCCCCCCTTCATACCTGTCTTGTCACCTTTTGGTAAGAAGTGGGTATAGTTCCAGTAACACAGTCCAAACAACAAGCCCTCCTCACACATGTGCCCACAGGCCATCCTACGTTGAAACTCTCTTCCCAAGGGATTCTAAGTTGTGTCAGTTTGACAGTTAAAACCATCATGGTCCCTAGCCAAACCAGTAGTACAAGCACAGGGAAGTCCTTTTGGGTATAAAAGATCCAACCCAAATCGGCAACAAACACGTGTGACTCGCATGCCCACATGTAACAAATCCACCGTGTGCGGCACCAAATCCAGTCAAAGCTGTGAGTCTGGTACTCCCTGAGCCTTTGTTAAAAGCTTTTCCAGAAAATAAAATAATCCTGTCTCCTCCATTTTAAATATGCTTCCCAGGAGCCTTCAGGTTCCCTGGAATTTCTATTAATAATTCCATTTATCCTAGTAATACAATATGTGTCAAACATCACAGTGTCTGGGAGAGATTAATAACCTCGGTTTGTCTTGACATGAGAAAAGAAAAGATTGATGAAAAACCTCTGGAAAGAGAATTTGATGCCAAATTAAGATTTCAAGGTGAATTATAAAGAGCAATTTAAGAGCTGGCACATTGCCCCATGAAGTTCTTTCTAAGAGCCACACCCTAGTCACTGTGTGCTCTGCCTTCACCCCATGTCCTGGGTTCTCAACACTTGTATTCCGTAGGAGTTCTTCACATCTACAAAGCCTGCCTTGATATCAACCAGGCTCCTCAGTCTCTTCCTCTCAGCCATGTGCTCCTTCTTCTGCCGTAGGTTTTTATATACATACAGCAAACCTTCTAATTCCATTCCAGGTACTTTTCCTAAGGCTACTTTAAGTTAGCCTCTTCTCCAGAATAATTCTTCTTTATTCTGTCAGAGCAGCCAACTTGAGAAGTGTATGCTATGACATCAGTCTGCCCAAAGTTCTTATCCAGTGCCCAGTGATAAATACATGTTAAAACATGAGTCACACACTCATTTCATACATGATCTCTGTCACACTGAACCAGAGACAGTGGGAAATCCATGCAATGGAGTTTTGTTTGCAGTCTAAAGCATATGTCCAAAAATCAGGGATGAAGTGTGAGAACAGGGGAAGGAGGCGTGCAGAACAAGAAGGCTACAGGGAAAGCACAGCAAAGAGGAAGAGCCAGGCTTTGCAAAAACTAATAAACGTCAACAGCTCTCATTTGCATAGGTGCCTGCCAAGGCCTGTCCCTCATTTTATGTTTATGACTTCATATTGTATTTTGTAGATGAAATGTCATAAATTTTATACCCTTAAAGACCCACAAAAATGAAATCCTACCCTTATAAAAGACAATGGTAATACTATTTATTCGCATTGCCACTCAGCAAATGTGCACGAGACCTTTATGACTTTTGCTAGCGTTGGATACCCAAAGTCAAATGTGAAAGGGTAATAACCATTTTATTTATTAACGTTTTATGAATAGTTCAAATGTGTACAATACATTAACATAGTCAAAGTACCCATTTTCTCTTCAGCCGATCCTCACTATGACTTAGTATAGTGTCCTGAATGAGAAATGTTCCTCATAGGCTAATATAGGTGGAGTCTAATTGGAGGAAGTATGTCACTGGGTATGGACTTCAGGGTATGTTATCTTCTCCCATTTCTCTTTCTCTCTCTCTCTCTCTCTCTCTCTCTCTCTCTCTCTCTCTCGTGTCTCTGTGGCTGTGTCCTGTGTATGAACGCAATGCAATGATCACCCGGATCCCTGCTCTGCTTCCGTGCCTTCTGCCATTAAGGACCCGACCTTCTGCAATCATAAGCTAAAATGAAGCTTTTATTGCACAGCTGCTTTTGATCATGGTATTTTCTTCATAGCAACAGAAAATTAACAATGGGCCATCACAACTGCGGAACCTAGCCACTCTCCATCTCATTGCACAGGCCAGGTGCCAACGGACAGAGAAGTTGAAGGGTTAAGAAGCAGAATCAGGCAATGCCTTCATAGATCCAGATCAAAGGCCTGAACCTGTGAGTGTTACTGTAGGCAAGGAAAGGTATTGTGTAAGAGAACAAAGATTAGGGACTTTGAAGTGAGAAAATTGGAATTTCTGAGGCCCTAATTTGTATAAATCCTTAAAATACAAAATTTTATAGCATTGTGAAGGGTTAGAGCAGTGGTTCTCAACCCTTTGGGGCTTGAATGACCTATTCACAGAGGTTGCCTAAGACTATTAAAAATACAGGGATTTACATTATGATTCATAACAGTAGCAAAATTACAGTTACGAAGTAGCAAGAAAAACAATTTTGTGGTTGGGCTCACTGCATCATGAGGAACTGTATTAAAGGGTCATAGCATAGCATGAAGAAGGTTGGGAACGTCGCAGTTAGAGAGATGAGATTGGGAGAAGAAAGAGGACAGACTGGAAGCACAGGAGGAAGTGAGCCCCAGTTGCTAGCATAGACAGTAAGGAGAAAGGGGCACAGGCTGAAGAAGAACACAAGTGACTTTAAGAAGTGTGGATGGCCCTTCGTCAATGACCAGCAAGAAATGAGACATGAACCTATAGAACAAGAAACTGAATCCTGCCAATAGCATAGACAAGCACAGAAATGGTCCTCCTCGAGAGACTGAATGAAATGCAATCCCCCAAAACCCAGTGTAACATGTGCCAGATGTATAACCTAAATAAATGTAAGATAACAAACTTCACTACTCAAGGCTTCCACATTTATGAGAATTTGTTATCACAGTAATAGAAAAGGTACACTATTATGTTGGTACCTAGAACAGTGGTGAAAGGCACAGTCAGGGTTCATCACTGAACTCATGATAATCAGTTCAGTGCCAACAAAAGATGCCTCTAGAATGCAAAGAAGCACAGAGGCATTCTTGTAACCTGCAGGTCCATAAAACCAGAAGCCAGCAAAGCAAATCAGAAGGAAAAGAAAAGAAAACCAGTAACATAGCAACCCAGAGGCAGTAACAGAAGCCAGAGCCTGCACAGATAAGTGTGCTATTCTCTTTCTCTCCTGAGGCAGAAAGTAGACCTAGAATGGCCCAGGTACTCCATGTTACCGTGTTACAAATTCTAACCTCAGAGATCCCAAATATGACTCAAAGCACACGCCTTAGACATAACACCTTCAGGAAAGTATTTTCATAAAATATTTAAAATTCAAAGGATCCATTATTTAATTTTGATGAAAACCCTCAAATCCTCATGAAGGAGGCATATGCATGCATCACTGCTCTGCTGGGCCTTTTATTTTACCAAACTTCCTTTACATTGGAGGATTTCAAAATGCCTCTCAGGCCCAACAGCATTTTTCTCTGACACACTTCGGTGAAATTGTTTTTTAAACAAAGGATGTTTCCTTTCATAACTATTATGTCATTATTACATATAACTAACTTAATAACCCAATATCACATAATAGCCAATTCATATTCAAATTGCCCTGAGAGTTTAAAAATGTCTTTTTAAGTTGGTTTAATTCCAGATCCAGACAAAGTCTGTTGATTGTATGTGATTGCTTTCACTGGCTTCTTTCAAATCCCTGTCCTGTTTCCCTTTTCTTTTCCTTCCTTATGCCAATGTCTTATCTTCCTTGTAGTGACTTTGCCTTCTTCTTATCATCATAACCCTGCATAGATTATAGCAAAAGCTAATTGTATTATGGATGCTTAGGGGAAATGGGGAAACTCTACTCTCTATGTCTCCAGCGTGCCTGCATGTAATGCTAGGTTACCTCATTACTTCTCAAACACAGCTATTCATTTAGACATGCAACTACAATTATTGCACAGAATCTTGTGACAGTACAAATGCACACACATGCATATATACATACATGCATACCTACATATCTGCAAGCACACACAGAAGGAGGTAGATGACTTTTTTTTCCATTATCAAGAAGACAAAGAATGAAAACATTGAGGCAACCAGGTAAGGAAGCTATGATCTTCTACAGGGTATGGATTTGGAGTATTGGGTAAAAGATCATCAAAGGATTAGAATATTAAAAAGAGTTGGTTAAATAGAATCAAATAAGGACTTAGAATACTTTGAATCATGCTGCTCTTTGTCCTTTGAAAACCACTAACTTAAGAATGTGCGTCATGCATCTAGAACAACAAACATACTCTTTAGTGCACTTTTAGAACTCGGAGAGTGAAAAGAAAATTTATTAAAATATAAATTAATGAAATCTCCTTTCAAAATCCCAAGACCATAAAGATGAAAATGGACTATGTAGGAATAATTCAAGAGAACAGAATTAAGAAAAAGAGATTCACAGCGTGCGCGCGCACACACACACACACACACACACAAATGTGTACACACATATGTATACTCATACAATGTATACATAATGCACACAAATGTACACACATAATCTACAACACAATGTTCAAGTACAGTATACACACGCAATCTCCACACACAATGTATTCATATAATATACATACTGGGCAAATGAGGACAATACCCCTAATGTATATACATACAATATATACACACATCTGTATATACAATATTCTTGCATTACATACACATTGTGCACATACAATATACATACATGATGTCCATACACATTAAACACACATCAAATACACATATATACATATGAGATACATACTGATCAGGTGAAAGCTAGGATAGCATAGTAGTTAGCAATGTCACACAATAGCTTTTGTAAGGACAAAGAATATGAGTGACAGAAGTTTTACTTAACTAGACAAATACTAAAAATTTACCTAATAAATTAGTAAAAGAATATAGAAAGTAAAAATTGATAGATATGACAGAAGAAATATGCAAATCTGAGCCAGTAGTCAAGATTTCACTGAGCTTCTCTCAAATATTGGGACATTAAAGTATAAAACTATCAAAGATATACAAAATGAGCAAATTATATACTAGGTCCTTCTGCTTGAATATGAAAGTCTCGTAGATTTGGGTTTTTGAATGTTTAGTCCCTAGCTGATAGTTCCGGCTGGGGAAGCTGGAATCATTCAGAAGCGGAACACAGCTGGCAGAAGTAGCACAAGACGGATAGGCTTGAAGGCTGTACGCGGCCCCCAGTCTCTGCCATGGTCTCTGCTGTCTCGTCCACTCGAGCACGATTGGCTCTGCGGCACACACCCACAGGCATTCACCGAGCTGCTCTCCCAGCTTTTGACACCACAATTGGCTGAGACTGTCTAAAACCATGAGCCAAAACATAAACAAATTCTGTGCCTTACTTGTTTTTGTCAGGTATTTGGTAAAAGTAGATAAGGAAGAAACAAATACAAAAGTATATAACAAAAGTTGAACTAGCAATTTCAGATTTATTTTATTTTCTAAATTGCAGGTATGTGCACGCCAATGGGCAAATACGCGCATGTGCGTAGGGATTCCAGAAGAAGTGGCATCACCTGGAACCACTGTTGTGAACTGTTTGACACTGGTGCTGGCACATTTTTTCAATTATGTTGAGAGTATTTACAAATGTTTTCCATGAGACAACTGTGAAATACTTTAGCAATTGCTTTTATAGACCATCGTACTGCCTATGCAACCAATTAAATTAATAATGCAAATAATTAAAAGTAGGTTTACATTTCTGGGAAGCCTAAAAGCTAGAGTAGAATTCAAAAATAGTTTTTAAAAAAACACTAAGAGATACAGAAAATATTGCCCATTAACTTTTCTGGGGAAAGTAAAAGCAATATTTACTAGGATTTTACAAAATTAAATTTCACCAGAGATAGGTCAAAATAAAGACTTAAAGGGTCTAACTCTACGATGTTGACAGGTCAGTTCTAACTTCACAGCTTTATTGGTCAAAGAAAACAGAATTAACAATGTAGTAAAGGAACAAAGTAATAAGCTAAAATAGAAAACAAAGACAATTTAGAGAGAAATGGGAAAGCCATATCTGGTTATATTGAAAGACCCCAACCCTAAAAATTAAGAACACCCATATAGGAAGGCACTGAGATAAACAAGCTTGTTACTTGAACCCTGGTCAGTTCCCCTACCTCCCACCCACTAGGAAACCAACTAGTTGACAAAACAGGTTGCAGCTGGAGCACTCAGTTAAGAAAAACATGTGTAGGTGGGACTATGTTAATTTTGCCCTTGTTGTAACCCTGGTTAATCTAGACCAATCCTGGATGTTATATGATAATTCATGTTAAACTTGTGGGTTTTGCCTTTAAAAACTTGTTTGCTGGGCTGCTCAGGGTACTCAGTCTCCCGAGGGCCGCAGGACCCGATTGTACAATCGAGAAGTAAACCTCTTGCTTGTTGCAGCTGATGGCCTGGTTATTGAGTCTGGGGGCGCTCCATTGAAGACCTCCACCATGAGGGTCTTTCAATATGAGAAACAAATAAATTAGATATAGCGTTGGAATTCCAGTTTGAAAAACAGTCAAGACAGAGAAGACCCAAATGAGCAACGTTATGACTGCAACGCTGTCTGGTAGTGACGGATGTTTGAGAGTGGGGTTGAACTGTAGGACAGTGTTTTGGATTTTCTCTAAGTCCCCAGGTCACCACTGAGGACAGCATCACAGTGAACTCTCCCTTGCATGACATGTGCCACTTTTCTGCAGGTGGACCATCCTGTACACTAGACACCTTTATAAGACCAAGGGGGAATGTAGACCCGGAGATAAATATTTGGAGGGTGAAACTGGTACAGTGGGAAGCCGGATGCATAGAACATAAAAACTTACCGCCCATCACTGTACAGCTCTAAACTGGGATCGGTTGTGGTGCATAGACAGGAAAGCGCTCTGCATTCTGCTTCCTCCGGGGAGCCTGAGGTGCCTACACTGCAGTTCCGCTCTTTTCCTCCCAACTCCTCTTCCCTGTCTGCTGGTGGGAAACCCAAACTGCCCCTTCTCACAACATGAAGAAACCCGCTTTATAGCTGAGGTGACAATCCTTATGACTGGACTCTCAGCGGTTGATGCCAGCGTGTGGAAGTGTTTGGTGAAGGTTTGTGGCACAGCTGAATTAGGTACGACACCAAAGTAGGAGGAGGGAGCAAGCCGGACTCAGTTCCTGAAGCACAAGTCTCCGGGGTGCACCCAAGGAAAGATTTAAGAGGATCAAAAATGTGACACCCAAGTTTTTCAAGGGGAAGCCTACACCTGATAGAGCTCACTCAGACTCAAAGTCAACAGAAAGAGACAAAAGCAAAGCCAAGGGCTGAACTGGAACACGGCAGTGTGAGGCTGCTCTCCTAGGCCCATTCACCTGGGTCAAAGATCATTTTAGAACACAGACGCACATTTGCCCACCCAAGGAGCCCCATTCTGAGTCCCAGTGTGGGCAACCAATTAGTGATGGCTTTCATCTGAGATACATGTCCTGAATGGTGATACCATTTCACCAGCTGGCATACACAATTTGAAATATAGATTGTTTTCCTTTTGGCTTAATGGTCTGGGCACGGGGAAACTTTATGATAAAATGGGACAATCGGTATGATAAATCCTGCAGGAGTCAGCAATTACTTCTCCCTGCCTTCATTCATGGCACCAACCTAAGGCAGGCGTTGTATATAGTTAGAGCCTTCCTTTATGGAGAAAGCTCTCTCTTGTACATCATCTGGGGATCCAAATATTTTGAGTAATGTCCTTACATGATTACATAAAAGGTATAATTATAAAGAAATGTAATGCTTATGGAGTTGGGATTCACGGCACACATTTATGTAGTCTTTTTAAACAAAGTATGTTCAGAGTAAGTAAAATAAACCAACCCTGCCTCACGCTCCTCGGGCACTTTCTTCAGTGTATAAGAATTAGATTTGGGAGCCAGAAGCTATATCATTGCTGGGATTAATTTGGTGAGAGTTATGATGATATCTGTGCATTAGAAAAGTTTGTCATCCTAAGATAGATATGAATGGGGCACCCCAAACTGGGATGCTGTTGTGGTTTTTAATAGATATAGGGTCCCTGGTAACGGGTCCCCAGGGTCGAGACCACATGGTCAGGTCTCCATGGCAGCTAATGGCGGTAGCAGTGGCAGGCAGCATGAGACCATGCTTATATTAAAGTTATAAGCATTTATTAAGATGGATTATGGAGGGGAAGAAACAGAAGAGGAGAGAGAAGGAGGAAAAGAAAGAAAGAAGGGAAGGGAGACAGGGAAGGAAAGGAGCAGGAGAAGGTCCGTCGTCTGCCTCTCCCGAGAGCGGTGAGGTACAGAGAGAGAATGAAACTTGGGACTGCAGGCTTATAGGCAGATGAGGAGTGGGCGTGGCCCTCTCTTAAAGGGACAGGAATCCATTACAGATGCTATGATGCTGTGCTTTGCTGGAATGTACAAATGCCATGTGATCCCTTCTGAGGTGGCAGATTCCATGATGACGTTAACAGTTTCAGTGGATCTGGGGTCTGTGGGATCACCCTATGAGGGGACTTCACTATTTCAGATAGAAAATAATGAATCTGGATGGTAGATCTTATCAGAATTTTTTTCTTTCAATCCCCTTATTTCCACTTTTTGGTTAAATGTATAGGTTGTATGTTCAGTCAACATGGTTGTCAAAATAATGAAGGGTCATGAGCCACTTTATTCTCAGTGGAGGTGAAAAACTTGAGGAAGTTGATCTGCTCATGTGAGTTGCGGAGGAGGGCAATGCAGACGGGAAGAGTGGTTGGGGGAGGGGGACTGGACATGATCAGGAACAGCTAATAGAGTGACTTGGGGGAGGGGGACTGGACAGGAGCAGGAACAGCTAACAGAGTGACTTGGGGGAGAGGGACTGGACAGGAGCAGGAACAGCTAACAGAGTGACTTGGGGGAGGGGGACTGGACATGAGCAGGAACAGCTAACAGAGTGACTTGGGAGAGGGGGGATGGACATGAGTAGGCACAGCTAACAGGTCAGGTGCCCAGCCTCTTCTAGCTGTGGAGCAGCAATGCCTCCTGCTGCTGGGAAGAAGAAGAGAGCACGGATATGACAAAGAGAGAACCTCAGAGCTGTCTTGAGAAGCTTCGGTTGGAATGGCTGTGCATCCACACTCCCGTTGCTGCTGTGTGTTACTATAATGAGAAGAACAACATGTCGTAGACTCTAAAGAAATTTAACTGCCAGGGAGAAGGTAGGTGGCTCCTGGGACACAGGGAGCAGGCATGGCCTTAGTTTATTTATTAAAAATATCTATAACCATGTAGAAAATGTATTTTTTTTCTCACCAAGTAGAACTTTTCATAAGCCGTACGGAAGAAACACTTAAAACTTAATCTCGTACAAAACTCAGATATTTCCCTCACTTATTATCATTTTGAAAGTTTATTTTTTCTCAAGAAGTGCAAAGATGGTGCTGGCTCCTAACAAGACAACAACGTTTGGCTCAGAGCCAGGCATCCTGCCAGCCACTCTAGTTTGAGCATCTTTTAGTGGCCTCCATTTCAAACACGCTCGTTACTTTGAATGCACTATGGCGTGTAGTACATCACAACGCTGAGATTACCTCTTTCTACTTTTGGAAAAAAAATGCACTCAGAAATTCAAGAATTTCATACTATAGCAATGCAGAGAACACAAGGTGGTTGTGTCTCCATGCCAAAACAAGAGTGTTTTAAAATATTTAAGAAGTTTATTCCTTCCAAGACATGGAAACAGAACCTACCTTGGTGTTAATTTGATTTGTGCCTATGCAGGGAATTGGAGGTAGACTTCCCTTAAGAAGAATAAACCTCTTTAGAAGTTAAGAAAGGATATTGGCAGGCCTAAATGTCTACACCGTACATTTAAAAACGTAAACTGTGCGTGTGTGTAGTTTCAGACAGGTGCAAGGGAAATTGAGTGCTGGCCAAGATATTAAGAGGTATGCAATATATGAAGAACATATGGTAATGTGGGAACACTCTAAGTGGCCATGCGGACGATGTGACCTATGTGTCAACAATGCACTCAAAAAGCCACTTATTTGTATTTTAAAACGATTTTATGTCTATGCCCCCATGACAAAGTTTTGCAAAAGTGAAACAATAAGGTAAAGGAGGTCGGAACGAAATGAAGCTTCCTGAAACTGCTCGTACGAGATTCAATGCCAGTATTATAGAGCTACTATCAGTCTGTAAGATGTAGTTTAGCCATTCATTCATCCCTCAGGATCCAACCCTGTTCCTGCATTTGTACATTGCACCGCCTTACGTTATTTCAAACTACACACCAACCATCCTTCATATCTGAGGTGTCCTCTGGTCATGCCAAGTCCTCACACCTCTGTGTCAAGCACCTGAGGATTTCTTCTGAGAAACAGAGCCATCAAGAGGAGTTGTTTGCCATGTTGTGTTTCTGTTACACCACAGTAAGTGGCTGGAACCCTGGTTGCTGTTGTAATGTACAAAGGGGCTATCTGGGGACTAAGACGTTGCCTTTCACACCTCCTACGTTCTCTGCACTGTGTGCGGCAAAGTCAGCTGGCGAGTGTGGAAAGAGATGCCAAATGCCAGAAACACTAGCAGCTTGGAGAAGTCCTGAAGTCATCACAGAGAACGGGAGGGAGACACCTGGGGGAGGCTTGGAGAAGTACTTAGCAAATGGGCAGACAGAAGGGCATCATGCTTTAACCTTTCCTAAGGGTTGTCAGGGAGTGTGTGCTCGGCACAGATGAGATTCTGTTGTCCCTTTGGTCATTTAAAATTCCTCCGTACAAACACATCATATAAATTTTCAGACACAGTAACCCTGGTAACAATTTTTACAAGTCTCTGTTGAATTACTCCTAATGTGAGCTTGGAGTGTGGCAGATTGAAGGAGAAAATGGTTTGTGCAAAATTATTTTAAGAAGATAAAAGGAAGAAAGGAACCCCTATATTTACAGAAAACAATCACAATCATTTCCCAGCGCCCTTTTGGGATGTTAGCGAATAGTCTGTTTCCATTGTGCCCTTACCAGCCCTGTTTCAATTTGTGTGTTCCCAACCAACTGCCACCTGTCTCTCTCCCACTACCACCAAAAAGGGAGAGAAATTTTCTGTTTTGAGGGAAAAAAAAGTTTCCAAGTACCTTATATTTATAAATCAGATTTGTTGATGCAAACAATATCATTCGATTATCACTAAAAACAATAATCCAGTTTGACTAATGCTATTTTATTTTTTTCCAGTTGAGTGAGCCTTTTTTAATTTCTAATTTTTATTGCTTTATAAATAATACCATTCAAAATTTCCACCTCCTCCCCTCCTCCCATTTCCCTCCCACTCTCCAACTCGCCCTCCCTTTGCCCCTCCAGCCTTAAGGGAGGGCAGGATACCCTGCCCTGTGGGAAGTACAAGGGCCTCCCCACTCCATCCAGGCCTAGGAAGGTATGCATCCAAACAGACTAGGATCCCAAAATGCCAATATATGCAGTAGAATCAAATCCCAGTGCCATTACCAATGGCTTCTCAGTCATCCCCCATTGTCAGCCACATTCAGAGAGTCTGGTTTGAAAACATGCTTGTTCAGTCCCAGTCCTGCTGGATTTGATGAGCTCCCATTAGATGAGTCACACTGTGTCAGTGGGTGGACCAACCCCTCGCCGTCCTGACTTCCTTGTTCATCTTCTCCCTCCTTTTGCTCTTCAACTGGACCTTGGGATCTCAGTCCAGTGCTCTGATGTGGGTCTCTATCTCCATCCATTGCCGGATGAAGGTTCTATGGTGATATTCAAGATATTCATCAGTGTGGCTATGGGACAAGGCCAGTTCAGTCACCCTCTACTCTACTGTCCAAGGACCTAGCTGGGGACATCCTTGTGGATACCTGGGAACCCGGCTAGAGCCAAGTCTCTTGCTGACCTTAAAATGGCTCCCTTAATTAAGATATCTTCTTCCCTGTTCCCATATCTGCCCTTCCTCCATCTCAACCATCCCACTCCCCCAAGCTCTCCCCAATCCTTCCCTTCTCCCTTCTCTTTCACCGTCTCCCATTTTACCCACCCCACCCCCACCACCATGCTCCCAACTTTTGCCTGATGATCTTGTCTGCTTCCAAATTCCAGAAGGATCTATATATGTTTTTCTTTGGGTTCACCTTATTATTTAGCTTCTCTAGGATCATGAACTATAGGCGCAATGTCCTTTGTTTATGGCTAGAATCTACTAATGAGTGAGTACATACCATATTCATCTTTTTGGGTCTGGGTTATCTCACTCAGGATAGTGTTTTCTATTTCCATCCATTTGCATGCAAAATTCAAGATGTCATATTTTTTTTACCACTGAGTAGTACTCTAATGTGTAGATGTGCCACACTTTCTTTATCCATTCTTCCATTGAGGGATATCTAGGTTGTTTCCAGGTTCTGGCTATTACAAATAATGCTGCTATGAACATAGTTGAACAAATGCTTTTGTAGTATAATTGGGCATCACTTGGGTATATTCCCAAGAGTGGTATTGCTGGATCCTGAGGTAGGTTGATTCCCAGTTTCCTGAGAAACAGCCACACTGATTTCCAAAGTGGTTGCACAAGTTTGCATTCCTACCAGCAATGGAGGAGTGTTCCCCTTACTCCACATCCTCTCCAGCATAGGTTATCATTGGTGTTTTTGATTTTAGCCATTCTGACAGGTGTAAGATGGTATCTCAAAGTTGTTTTGATTTACATTTCCCTGATCACTAAGGAAGTTGAACATGATCTTAAGAATCTTTTGGCCATTTGAACTTCTTCTGTTGAAAATTCTCTGTTCAGTTCAGTACCCCATTTTTTAATTGGGTTATTCAGAATTTAATGTCTAGTTTCTTGAATTCTTTATGTATTTTGGAGATCAGACCTTTGTCTGATGTGGGGTTGGTGAAGATCTTCTCCCATTCAGTAGGTTGCCTTTTTGTCTTAATGACAGTGTCCTTTGCTTTACAGAAGCTTCTCAGTTTCAGGAGGGTCCATTTATTCATTATTGCTCTTATTGTCTGTGCTACTGAGGTTATACATAGGAAGTGATCTCTTGTGACCATGTGTTGCAATCTACTTCCAACTTTCTCTTCTATCAGGTTTAGTGTGGTCCTTCACACACGTGGCTGCAGGCAAGTCTTCTAGGTAATGCCAGAGTCTGTGAAGTTGACAGTCAGCATTGGCATAGAGGAGAAAGTGGTCAACATTGTCCTAGAAGAGATTGTAGAGTCAACATTGTCCTACAGGAAAACCTAGAGTCTACATTGTCCTATAGGAAAACCTAGAGTCAACATTGTCCTACAGGAAAACCTAGAGCCAACACTGTCCTAAAGGAGAATGTGGGGTCAAGGGAAGATTTTTAAAATGTTAGAGATTTTTGAAACAATTTTATATAAAATCATAGGAATAATTCCAGCAATAAGAAAAAATAAACTGTGATAACATCCAACTTTGAGCTTTTTGATTTTTTTTCTTTTTGATAAATGGTGTTTAACAGTTGAAGTATATGGCTCTTAATCCTGCCAGGAACCCCAAGATAGCACTTTAGAATGATAGACCACATTAGGATTTCTCTTCCTTTTTTTTTCTAAAAGCCACATTTCCAGGAATATAAAGGTCATGGGATGCTAATAAGTTATTTGAATAGTACTTGATGATATAATTGATGGGAAAACACAGCTAGAAGACATAAATTTCCTCCAGACATGATAATAAGTATGACAATAACACTTTCTAAGCCTTCATTATATGCCAAATTCTGTTTGAAGGCTTTATGTGTATTACCATGTTTTATCATCATCTCTGCAACCTATGAAGATGGTTACTAAGCTACATTTAGTAGCCCTGGGACACAGAGGACTAACAGAACTAACTAGCTGATTTAAGATGTGGGTCCCACAACCAGCAGTCTAGGACAACTATGGTCTATTCTGGTGCTCACAGAGGCTTATCCAAAGCAAGCATCAAATAGCTGCTACTTTAGTGGAGCTAAGGGCTTCACTTATCTGAAAAAAAGCAAAGGATCCAAATATTTCTTTTAACAAGTTAGTAACTTTAGCATCTATGTCTAATTTCCAGGCAAAGTACATAAATATTTTCTTGTGCACAACACAGAGTATCAGCGTTGACTTTGCCATGGATTTAAGTGAAATTACCCCTAGGGATGATGAAGCACTATTTGCAAAGGGGTTATGGGTTATTTGCCTTTCCAAATTAAACAACGCAGGCTCCTATCAGTCATGGAAAGCTCTTGGTTTATTTCTTTTTATTTTTGATTTTGTTGTTGTTTTGCCTTTAACTGATATCAGGGACTGGGTGCTTTTTGGAATATCATCTGGAACACTTGTTTTGCCTCATTTTGTGTGGAAGAGAGAAAAGGAGATTTACAAACTCTGGTTTCTCTTCATCATTTCATTGACTCTCATGGTCTCCCTCAAAGAATAATCAAAAATAAAAATAAAACAGTAAAATGGCAACTGAAAGAATGGAGGAGGGAAAAAGAGGAATGGAGGAAAAAGAAAAATTGGAAAACATGCTTAGCCTATCTGAGTTTGCTAAGCACTGTAACAAGAAAGTCAGATTAATTCCATTTCTGGTTTCTTGCTCTTTCCTCCTGTGAACTTGAACAAGTCATGAAGTTATGTCATTAAGAGAAAAATCTGCATCTTAAAAATAACTTAGAGAACATTTTACATACAAATGTTTACTGGACTACATCATGAGATTTGTTAAAATTGCTTCCAAAGTGAAGACAAAATAATCTAGATTTATAAGGCTAAATGGAAGCAAGGGAAGTGGGAAAGCGGAATGTCTCTCAAGCTACCAGCCAATGAGCTAAGCATGAAGAAAGGAATTCAGGCTTTATGTTTTCAGAAAATAATGTTTACAGGAAGCCACATGAATATCCTTAAGGCATAAAAAAATTTTATCCTGTTTTTAAAGCGTGCCCCTTAGAGATTTACAACTTGATTTTGTAGTGCAGAAAAAAGAACGTGAGCTCTATGTTTTGAAAAGTTTATGAAATCATTTCATGTTCATTACCACAAACACCTGGCATGTTTATTCACTTATTCATATGACAGCCATTCTCCTACGTTGACTCTAAAAGCTCAGTTGTGACCATTGTTTGGGGGAGATGTTGAAAAGCTCACTCACACTTCATTCTTTTGGTGCGTGAAAGCAATTCGTACCAGATGAGATCACCCCCTTTCCCCTATTTTCTCCATGTGATAATCCCCAGTGCCCTTTTAATATATGTCCTTGCTTGGAATCTGACAATAATGTCATAATAAATTCTTCATCAGATGATGCAATAGGAGAGAGTTTACAAGGCAGTTCCTGGACTACAACATGGTGCATGCTAGAACCCTCACCAGAGGCGTAATGTGGGCGAGGCTCTCTCAGAGAGCACCACATGGGACTTATCCATGGAAGGATTAATAGCATTCAGCCAACATGGCCTCCATGTTGGGCAACATTTCAAAATGGAGATCTATCAGTAAATGGAATAGTTTCCCAAGGGAACTAATGGGAGTATAATTGCTTTCCTCGTTTAAAACTGAGCCAGACAAAGCTTTTCTGGAAAGAGCCATGATGTTATGCCAGAGTGATGGACTGCGTGACTCATGAAGGCTCTTCCGTCTCTGATTTTATGACATGAAAAATAAAGAAACACATTAAAATTAATGCATTTTAACACATTACCATCTATCACACCCAAAATAATTCACAGTTGAAAGAAAGGGACAAATAACAATTTTCAAAATCTATTCCTAATCACAAGAAAGCACAGTTCATTGGGGGCTTTCTTTGAAGAGCAGCCACCACCTGACTCCCCGCACCTCTGATTAGCATTCAGGGGACTGCTGGGGAGCAAACCTCACAGCTGGTGCACCCTCCAAGACTCGATTTAATAACCTCGCTGCTATTCTTTTTAAAGAAAAGAAAAATAATTCCAGCTTTTCACCAGCTCCCTGCCACTGCTGTCATTACCTTTTTTGTTACGGCCATATTTCACACAAAAACAAAACTTAGATGCCATTGGACATAAAATATGTTCAGTGGTTCTCTCTGTGTGGTCCAGCAATCTCTGCAGCTCCCAACCCACTTTTCTGTGTATTCATGAAGCCAAAATAATTTTCATAAGGCTACGAAAATAACATTTGCTCTTTCCACCATCATTCCATAAGGGGAGGCTATATGGCATGCCAACCGCTACCAGGAAAGCCTGTCAAGACAAGTACCTATCTGAGTTCTGATCTGCTTTGTGTCGTTGACCAAAACATTTCATACTAAGTTGAATTCAGAGACAGATGTGGGAATCCAAGTTTTCCTATGAAACCAATGATACAAGGGCTATAATACAAATCTAATGCTGTGCTGCTCAGTGGTTTTCAGGGGGAAATGATTATTTTTCAGTAAAAGGTATTTATGTCAACCCATGATGATTTATTTTAAGTTAAGTTGATATTTTAAGCTTACCCTACAATTAAACATCAAGTATGATAATCTACATGGACCAACATTTTTCAATCTTTTTAAACTTTGTAATCATGCTTTGGGGTTTATAAACTATTAGTTATCCTAAATAAATTGGTAACCCCCAAAATTAGATTCCTAAATCATATAAGACAGATTGAGAAGTTATATATATCTATATCATATATATATAAAATCCTAGAATGTGACAAGTGGAGTACTCACTCCCAGGGAGACACAGAATCAATGTAGTAATTACTTAGTACTTATATGTGTGTGTTTGTATAATGTGTGTATATGTATGTATGTGCATGTGATGATAATAATCAAATAAAAAGATGCCACCAATTTGAAAGCAAGTGGAGCCATTGGAATGGTTGTATGGAGTGGTCATGGAAGGGGTTAAAGGGATGAAAGGAAAATGAGGCAATTTTATTTTAACTAATTTTTTAATAAGTAAAATATATAAAGCAGTTCTCAAACCAAAAATTTTAAGAAGTATTGACCTAAGTAATTACTACATTGATTCTGTGTCTCCCTGGGAGTGAGTACTCCACTTGTCACATTCTAGGATTTGTTGAATTTTCGCTATTTGCCGGATATATTTCATAGTTTCGACTTTTTGAACTCATTGTAATGGGAGTTTTATTCTCCAAACTTACCCAAGCTTCTCCTACAAAATAACTCAGTATTCCTGTCTATCTGTAGAGAGCTCTGTTCTCACCAGATTCTCAGTCATTTTCCCCCTTGAGAGCTCTTTCTTCTTTCCTTACTGTGTTTCTATTCCACTGCACTCTTTTGCTTTGCTTCCTGGCCCAAAGGCTACTTTCCTAGTTCAGGGAAATTTTCTTATTCATGGCATAGTTTCCATTGATACAAGGTAATGTTGCCTCTCTCTCCTCCATCCCTAGATTACCCAGTTGAACACACGACATGAACAACAATCTACATGCATTACCTTGAAACCTCAATATCTTCAGTTGAGTTTTCCTTGGATTCCAAATGTTCACTTCTACTACCGGAAAAACATTAGAGTTAAATACCTAAAGGATAACAGAATTCTAAAACTACTCAACTGAAATTTTAACTTATACTTCCCATGTAGTTTTGGATGTATGGCCTTCAACTAGAGTGTGGTCAACTTACCAAGGGCTATACTCTTAAGGAAAACTAACTCTCCTTTCCCCAGAAGGCATAATACAGCAATGATAGACTAATACATATTGTGTTTTCTGTGCCTCGGCTGCATTGACTGACTACATAAAAGGATTGACCAGTGTCGTCTTTGTATAGCTACAATGAGTGACAACTGTGCCATCAACTGCTACTCCAAACAGACTCTTTCACTTTTTCTCATAACAAGGGACTTGGCCACTTCTTTCACACTGACCTCTTCTGCAGACTCCCACTTTACCTCTGACTGGGCAGGCTGTCAGTCTGCTCGGTGCACATATCCCACCCACATTCAGCATGCCATAGTTGCCATTTTTCTCTCTGGCAGTGACTCAGGCTCATATCTCTACATAGGCTATTCCCCCAAATAATTTATAGAGTGTTTCCTGAGTCAATCTTTGGAGATTTTTGTCTTTGAACACCATAATAAAACATTCACCTACTATTCCATCTTTCCATATGGCTTTATTTTTCTTATTGGGCTTACCACTATCTAGAAAGGCATATTTAATGTGTGCCCTTATTTGATAGAATTTTAACAAATCAGAGATATTGACACCATAGCATCTTCCTGGAGGTGGAAACACAACCTGAGTCTTAGTGGACATGAAAAGCTTGCCAGCAGCAGTTGGGGTGTTGCTGTTGTCTGCCTTCCTCCTGTTGTCTATTTTCAGCATGGTGTTAACTGCACATTATTCATCTTTATAAGCTGTCTTCACGAAGCACAATGTTTGGAATCTAATACTGTCAAAAAAAAAGGTGCGTGATGAATGAAAACAATAATACCCACAGTTAATGCTTCCTCTTTACAAAACTCATTCATGACAACAACCTGGCTGATAATCAAAATAACTAAACAATGGATAAAATTGCTTTTCTTCTTTTTGACTTACAAAGACTTGCCCTTTATCATATTAGTTGTTAGAGTATGAAAGAGACATCCTGGAAAATTACCCTTTCTAACACTACACCCTTTGCTGCTTTCTTCAGAAATAATGTAACAAATTAGCAAACAAGCTCTTTGCAAGTAAAAATAGAACAAACTAGTGAAATTCAGAGTTTGCGGTTTTTTTTAAGTAATTATCCCCTATTCTAGAATGACAATGATGTTTGTAATAATTTTTTCTGTAACACTAGGATTACTGAATAGTAATCAAAGGAGAGAATCTTTCAAACTGGGAAGCTAAACATTCAAGGAACTCTGTCAACTTTGTAGTTAGAACTTGGAAGGTTCAACTAGTCTACGTGAGAAAATGTGTTCTTATTTCCTAAGTAATGTGGACTGCTTGGATTCAGCTGAGCCATGAAGAGTTTCCTAAGGTCGGTTTTGAGTTTGTCTGTGCAGATGCCCTGTACATGTGGATGATGAGGGTGGAGAGTGAACTTGAGGAGTAGTCTAAGCTCCATCCTCATCACCTTCCATCCATCCTCGGTTTCTCCTACTAACATTTTGAACTCCAACCTTCACAGAATTCTCTCCGTTGAAACCCAGAGCGTTTCTACCAAATTCCTGATCATCTGAGATACTCTGTGTTTTATTCATTTTTTTTCATATAAGATACCTTTCTTACATACAGCTCTTCCAGTGACAAAATAAGTGGCCTCCTCCTGTGGGTGTGGAGGACCCTTGGTACCACATGTATCATGAGAAGTATCAATAAAAGGTTTAGCAGGTAAAGCATGAGCCTTCTTCACAGTTCGACTCCGTAGATACTGTGACCTGGGGAGTACAGGAGCTCCTTACCAGGCTCAGAATTCTGCTATGATTTCTGCATCTCCTATGTGTGTATTTGTGAGGGGGGAGGGAGAGAGGAAGGAAGAGAGAGTGTTCCCGAAAACACTGCCTTGGTTCTACTGTATTCTTTATGGGAAATGTAAATAAGATGAAATCTCTTGGGTCTGGCTTCACGCAGAGTGGACAGACTTCTGGCTTTAGTTTCCTGCAGTGTTTGTCCTTTGAGCTGAGGAGCCCTGAAGCATTTGGTGCACTTAAAATAAATCAACAAGTAAATAATTTGAATTCATCGGTCTGTTGTTCAGCTCCTTTAGTGAGAAGCCCTTGGCTTTTAAAGTAAGAGCATTAGTGCTCACATTTAAGTCTTTCATGGTCTGTATCTCCATAGCCTCAGAAACGGGATTTAAGATTACGGAGAGTGCTCCCTTTCCTTGATGTTCTAAGAATGTCCAAATGGAGTCACAGGAATGAGATATTATTCACAGTATGTTACCCATTATATTTTAATTTAGTATTTTATACATTTCAATTTAAAAATGACCCAAAAATTTCATCTTTTAAAGAAAGTATTCAGAACGTATTTGTAACTAGTGAGATTTTTGCACAAAATACCAATCAGCATCAGGAAAATGGGAGTTTTAGACTTCAGAGCCATGCCTGTTCCTTACCCTCAAGCCCCACCCCAAAGCCTGTCTCAAGATTCATTCAAGCCAGGAGCCTGGCTCCAGCTACAAGTCAGGAAATGGACCATATTCAGCATTCAGAAAAGGTTAAAAAACAATAACAATGAAGAAAAGCATGAGAGCATTTGTGTTAACCTGATACTTCACAATATTTATTTGGAAGAAGAGTTGAATTGTGTTTTCTGTTTGTTTGATTTCTAAATTGCCTGTTCCCAAATGGCTTGTGAGACATGAGTTGAGTTGAGGACAGGCTGGCAGACAGCCTGCAAGCCTTCCCTTTTTATACCCAAAAGGGAATTAGAGGACTTGGAATTCTGCAGATCTTTAGCCTGAAGACCACCAGTGGATCCCAGTAACCCACCATTCACTTTGTGGTTATTAATTGAATTCTTGCCCAGTGACCTCAACAGCACAGACTATTTCACCTCAGAGAAAACAGCACCCTAAGAGGTATCCAGGGAATGTGGGAGTGGTGTCTAGAAAAAGTTAGCTGGAAACTGGAGCTGTTGGCTTACAATATATTTCTTCCCAAAGAAGAGATTAGCCAACCTAGAAATCTCTGTCAGCAAAGACATCCTTTAGCTTCTAGCCTATCAAAAGTAAGGCCCCACCAATGGAAGGCAAAATGATAAAATTATTCTACTAAAACTAGCAAACCACAGCTAAGCAGATAAATTCTAACTATTGACAAATTTTTAAAAGTTCATAGGGCTTAAATGATTTCACAATGATAGTTTTGATTTCAATCTACTTTAGTTGAAGTGTGCCTAAACATCAGTTATAAACACGGTTTCATTTATTATTTTTACTTAACATGCAAGCCTGTGTATTCATTGCATACATGGTTTGAAGTACAGTTTGCTAATTAAGCCTTGTTAATTAACAAGTACTTCAATATCAGGTCTAATTCTTCTATAGTTAGAAAGCTTGGCTCCCTAACTGACCCAGTTTGGCCAAGTCTCTGCTTATTTATATCAGAATAGTTCCTAATAGCATCTTCTTTTTAATCTCAAAGAAGTAAATGTTTGGTTGGTAGGACATATAGTCATTCTTTCTATGTCCAATGCTTTTCAATACTTTATGTACTCTCTAGTAATACAGCAAGATAATTAGGGAATTAATGACAAGCCTGGCAAGGCTAATTGTATCAAAAAATGTTCTTAAAGGGCCAGCTAGAGTAAACAGTCCAGAAGAACCTAAGCAATTAGTATTTGTTAAGTCTAACCCAAAACAAATGAACTCTGTCACTAGCTGCCAAAACTAACAACTTTTCTTAGATTTAATAAATCCAAGTCTGACATGTAACACTAAGGAAGATATTGCTACTTTACTTTTTCTATCTTCAGATTGCAACATCAAGAGTAGTATTCTTAAGTGGTGTAGGAGGTCCTTCTGTATTTGGGTTGCTTTCATTGGTTGAATAAAGAAAGTGTCTTGGCCTTTTGATAGGGCAGAACTTAGGTGGGCAGAGTAAACAGAACAGAGTTCTGGAAAGAAAGGAAGTGTGGGAGACGCCATGATGCTCCTACCTGAAATGGACGTAGGTTAGACTCATGCCGGTAAGCCATGACTCGTGGTGATACACAGATTACTAGACATGGGTTAAAATGATATGTAAGAGTTAGACAATAGAGGCTAGAACTAATGGCCAGGCAGTGTGTTAAATGAATCCAGTTTGTGTGTAATTATTCCAGGTATAAGCTAGCCAGGGCCAAAATCAGGTCCATGGCCAGGAGCCAGATGCCAGGAACGTGGCCAGCTCCTCAGCGGGGACACAGCCACTCCCATTACTACACTTAAGCATGCAATTTGGAAAGCATTAAAAAAAAATCATGGCACCTTCAGAGAGTAGACACCAGAATGGAAACATTTTAGGAAACAATGACATAGGTAGTATTAACAGAAGAACCAATCAAAGGTGTCTCAACTATTTAACAACCTATCCCATAAAGAGGAAAGTTAACTTATTATGGAACGGCTATTGAAGTAGTGATAAATTTTACTGAAGAAAAAAATTTTTCAGCAAAAATCTTCCAAAATTAAAGTGAGAAAAATCTTGTAATCAACACTGATATTAAGTGCTTAAGATATAGGGTAATGAAAGCTATACGGTATCTTGTTAGGGAAATGTATAGTTTAGTAATACGCCATGCAGAGGGGAGAACTAAAGAGCTCTAAACTTACAAAGTCCCTACACTAATAAACTCAAGCAATAGTGGGCAGCTAATTCAAGAAACTTCCCTGCTTTGGCCTTAATGATCATTACCATGTTAATATCTGGGAAAGCTTTTTAAATTGTTCGCAGGGTTCTTTCCTCGAGTAAATACTACTGTGCAATTATTGTTCCCATTTTACCAGCTATCAGTACCATTGGCTAGCTTTTAGAAGCACTTCAGAATTATAATTTTTTGAGCTGGGCCTACAGTAGATAAACATCATCGAACACGCTGAGGTAGGTGCCTAAGAAACCAGAGAAGGTTAAAATTCTGGAATGTTCTGAAGTATAAATGCCTACCATCTGCATGTACCACCCATTGAGAACCTGAGAAAGAGTCTTCTATTTTTGAAAGCTATAAACAGATAGCTTAGCATCAAAGATTATTAATAATATTCCTTGTCTTGGGTGTCTTCGGGATCCTTAAATGCTTCTGACAAAAACTTGGCCAAGACAGGAAAAATCAGTGGTTCAGTTAACTCAAATCACTAGAGGAAAAAAAGCTGTATTAACACTCAGTTCTGATAACTCGTGTTATCATTAGGGTATTGTGTGTTTTTCCTCATTCAGTTAGCTTCAAGCTTCGCACTTTCCATACAGAGCTCTCGTTGTATACCCTCAATGTATAAGTGGTTCAAATTTACTGAAAAAAAATGAGATTATTTTTCTAACTAAGAGTTCAGTGAAGTCCTGAGGAGAATTGTAATTGATTGCATTTGAGTCACATGTCACCCCTGGGGACAGAAGTCATGGAGTACCTGTCACATGTTGGATATACAGAATAGAAGAATTATGAAGAAAGAGTGGCAGGACTATAATAGCCCTTCTATAAAGAGTAAGAAACCTAGCTAACATGAAGAAGGAAACCACAACACTGTCCTGCTTTTTTCTCTAACAAGGTAACCCTAACAGCTATTGACCATAGCTATGGAGTACTGATCCACTTTCATAATCTCTGTAAGAAATGACCATAAAGCATTAGGAAAAGACATACTTAGGGAACACAGTACAGTTGGTTTCTGTGGATTTATATTTTAAGAAGTGACCACATGCTGCGTATAGTTCATCAGTAGTTCACACTACCTATATCAACATAACTTGGAAAATCTGTGACAATTGTGCCTCTTTACTCTGTAGTAATATGACCTCTTCTCCAGTGGCTCATTAGTATGGTTGACTTGATAATCTAGATTAAAATATCCCTACTATAAAAGACAACAATTAAAATACATATGGTGCAAATACAAATTCTACATTATTTGAGTGTGAGTGACTAGGATTTTTCCTAACCTCTAAGGTTTGTGCTCTAACTCCCTGGTTTAAAGCCAACAGGAAGCTGAGTCCATAACTCTTTATTATAAAATCCTCAAAACTAAGGTCAAATTTAATTCAAATGAAATTATCACTTCTTAGTAGTTCAGTAGATTTTTACCTAATTCACTTTCTTGATTTTCATATAACTAATTAATTCCCTTTCAGTTGCTTTTCTGGTTCCTCCATGCCTGATATCTTTTTATAAATTCCTTTGATTGGTTCATTAAGTTAACAGCTAGTTTTTGCCCTGAACATCCAGCTCTTAGGAGAACCCTGGTTAGCTTCTCCCTCAACAACTTAATTGGAGACAAGGGAATTCTGAGCAACTCTCATTTCAAGGACCTTTACAAACCCCTAAAAAAAAACATGTTTTAATAGACTTAACTACCTGCTGTCAAAAAGAAGTGATACCTCTGTCCTCTAAAGAAAAATACCGCATATGCATTTCAACAGTTCACTCACTCCAAAACAGAGGAGTTTGTCTTTCACAGATAGATTAAGATATCTTTATTTTGTAAATGAATAAAGAAACAAAGATAAAGGAGGGAGAAAGGAAAGTTGTCAATGTAAAGCAATGAATGTCTTTCCAGACAAATGCTCAACATGTAATATTTGGCAGTAGGATAATCAGTAGCAAAAATGAATTACTGGTGTGTGTGTGTGTGTGTGTGTGTGTGTGTGTGTGTTTCTACTCTTCATAGTCAGAAAATCTTTCATTAGATTTCCATGGAATACTTTAACATAATCACCTCAGTAGAAAGTAATAATTTATCTCCCATCTAACTTAGCAAATGTTATGCAACCCTCTGAGATCTCCTGATGTATTTGCCATAAAATTACTCTTCCCAGATAATTGGTCCTGTTGCACTGTCTCAGAGTTCCCAGGGGGAATAGTTTCCTGTGTATGTGGAATGTTAATACTAATATCTTTTCCTTGCTGCCACCTGCAGTTCCCAAGAGATGAGGTTTCCAAAGAGACTTCTTTAATGCAGGTGGCGAATAATTTTTTTCTTCATTTTATTTAGAAAGAGTTCAAGTCAAGGAAAGGAAACTTTTTTTTCATCGATCCATTTCCTGTATTTAATTATTTGACACAGTTGACTCATGGCTGTGTAATTATCTCTTGGAGTGTTTAACATTAATGTAAAATGGTACTGTATTTCCAAGCCAAATGGAATTTTTATGAGGCCATACAACCCTTCTTGGCTTTACTTTTGTTTAATGGCCATGCTGTAGCAAACAGCAATGTGCAATACGAACAGTTAAACTGTTCTCTTAATTATTGCATCTGGTTTACCATATCCTGCCCATCTAGTATGTTTTAATTGAAGGGCAGAAATGATCTCTGGTTGATCATTGATGGCTTTAAATTGGCACATAATGATAACACTGAGTTCTGAAGGGAGTTCCTCATAAATCTCAGCATATGTCTTTATGTTAAACAATTAAACCACATCTGGAAAGAGAAAGCAAACCCATGCATTACTCAGTAGACCCTGTGAGAACACAGATTCATTGGACTGAATACTTGCTACAAAAAAAGAGGGGGAGGCAGAGGGAAGAATGGAAGGAAAGAAAGGGACAGAGAGAGAAAGAATGAATGAATGAGAGAATCATGAATTCAAGAGGTTTGCAGATTTTCTTTTTCAAAAGGGAACAGGTGTTGGAAGGAGAATTCCCACAAAGCAATAAATAGCTTTATATCTGCAAGGGCATTTAGTAATAATGAGGCGATTTCATGCATCTTATGAAAGGCACCAGGGGGAATTAGTAACAGAAGAAATATATAAAGATCTTATTTCAAGAAAGTGTATTATTATTAGAATTCGCCAAGTCTCTTGTATGAGGTAGCTGAACAAGGATCCAGCTAGCATTTTAAAAAGAAGCCTGATGATGTGCAGGAAGGGTTAACTTGTCCCTGCCTTTCACACAGCCTGAGGCTAATCAAATGAAAAGTTGCACTTGGGCACATCCTTCCAGGGGAGAGCTAAGGAGAACTGTCACCCTTTCTTAAATGCCATGTTGGTTCAAACCCTGATCTCCTTGGAAGACCATGGCTGACATTATCTCCCCCAGTGCCTAAAGGCTCTCGCCTTGAATCCTTATAGCACACACTACAGGGATTCCAACAGAAACTTTCTCTCAAACAGGCATGACTTCCTGCTGAAAAATGATCAGTGGATTGCCATCTTTTTACCTTAAAAAAAACTAAATTAACATATCTGATGGTCCAAACTTTCCACAGCGTCCATCCATGTGTGTGTGTGTGTGTGTGTGTGTGTGTGTGTGTGTGTGTGTGTGTGTCTGATCGTTTATATGTTGTATGTAAAGGTTGAAAGTAAGCATGTGTAAATGTAAGTTCAGGGCCTGATGCATGCACCTATTCAGGTCAGTGATCCACGTTCAGGGTCCTACTCTATTTCTTTCTACTTTGTGTTTTGAAACAGTATCTCCCGCTGAACCTGGAGCTAGACTAATTGGCTATATTGTCAGGTGAACAAGCCCCTGGGATTCCCCCTGTGTCTGTCCCTCATTCCCGAGCACTGGGAAAGAGGTTGCAGAACCATCACACTCCACATTGAACAAAGGTACTAGGTATCCCAACTCACTGGGTCCTCATACATGCAGAGCAGGGACACTACCTGCTGAGCCTTCTCCCTAGTCCCACTGTGTGCTTTTGTCCAAGCTAAGCAAGCTTATTCTCCACTGCTTCCCTAGGTAACTTCCTCCCAGCTGAGTCTTATGACCTAAATATCTTTGGGAATTTGACTGTTTTGTGACGTTTTCCTTATCCAAAAGTTTTCCCTGACACATCTTCTAATTATGACGCTCACAACTCTATAGCCAGGATTTTTCTAACTATTCCAGTTTCAACTGACTCTCCCCACTTTCGGGACATCTGTGTAACATGAGGGTCCTGCTGGTTGGGGTTTGTGTCCTGCCCGGTACCCCACAGCCGGCAAGCCCCAAAGAAAATCACACAGAGAGTCTACATTAGGTTATTAACTGATTGGCCCATTATCTCAGGCTTCTTACTAGCTATTATAAGTTATATTAACCCATTGTTCCCATCCATGCCAGGCACATGTCCGGTACCTTTTCTCAGCGAGGCAGCTTACATCCTGCTTCTCAGAGGGACTGCACAGGAATGCTAAGGGAGCTTCTTGCTTCCCAGACGTTCTCCTTGCCCTGCCTCTACTTCCTGTCTGGTTGACCCGCCTATACTTCCTACCTGGCCAATCAGCATTTATTTAAAACATGATTGACAGAATACAGACACATCTCCGGCACCACATCTGAACCCCATTTGTACTATACATTTAATGTATCCGATTTACTTCTGATTTTGAAAGAAGTTTAATGTACAAATAGCTCAATCACTCAACTGCCTATGACGTCCATGAAAAATAGTCTATCTTACATATAGGTATTACCTTTGTCCAGCAAATCCATATTTTTCACAGAATATGTATAACTTTGAAAGTAACTGACAATTCCCCAAAGCCAGACTTACTCTTGAAATTAAAGTCCAATTTTTAGATAAGCCATTGTTAAATGTTGAATATATCAGTTGGCTAAAGACACTATAGTAAAATACCACAGGCTGAGTGACTTAAACAGCAGAAAATAGTTTCCCACCTTCATGGAAGCCAAGAGTTCAAAGCCAAGCTGCAGAAAGGTCTTTTGTCTCCTGATATGACTTCCTTACGCTGCTCTCATATGTTTCTGCTACAGTGTCCTGTGTGGTCCCACATCTCACTTTCTTATAAGGATGCCAGCCACACTGGATTAGATTCATCTCAGTGGCCACATTTTAGCCTAAACAAGACCTTTAAAGGTCCTATGTCTAAATACAATCAACTGAGAAAGAATGAATTAGGGCCTTAACTAGTGGGTCAGGCAAGGAGCAAATCAATGGTGAGATGCTCAATAGAGGCAGACAACACAGCTCTGACGGTGAACTTTATTTTATCCCAAGATGTCTGGTCTCATGCACCTTTTTCTGAGTTTCATAGAGTCACTTTTTAAAAAAAAATAATAATTACAGGGACTGAACAGATGGTTCAGCAGTGAAGAGTGCTAGCTACTCTTGTAGAGGACTAAAATTTGAGCACCTATATCTGATATCTCACAACTGCATAGAACTTGTACTAGAGGATCAGACATCATATTGTCTCTGTGAATGGGCACATACAACCACACACACACACACACACACACACACACACACACACACATGGAAGGAAATTATAGTGAAAATAAGTTTAATGTGACATAGCACAAAATCAGATCTCCAGCTTTGAGTTTTAGGTCAGAGTCGTTAGGGTTACCATGTGTTCTCATTTATTGTCACTGGGTTTATATCTCTGCTTACTCGTGCCACCACAGCCCTTCAGTTCTACCTTCAATTCTCTAGTATCAAAGCTATTTAGAAAAGAATGCAACAAAAATAATATACTCAGAGTGAATATCCTTTTAGTTATAACCAACAGTGATCCAGGTGTAACTTTCTCACATATGAGGAGAGTTTTAACACATAGTTTGACTAAAACAGAAACAATGCTGGAATATCAAATTTGGGTCACTCTGTATGATAAAACGATGCCAATAGGACCTGGTGTCTGTCTTTCCCCATGTCTTTCTCTCACTGTGAGTTGACTGCATTCGCTGTCGTCACTCATTTCTCATGTCAAGCAGAGTATCTGGCAACTTGGTAAAGGATGCTCCAACTCCAGTGAATGAAGTCAGAGCTGCTCCCTGGTAACAACCCCTTAAATTGAGGCCTTTTCTTATCAGAGAAACTTGGAATGTATTCTCATTCCTCAAATGAAGTGCTAAGTGTTGGTTCCTGATTGCAGGCTCAGAGATCTCCATGAAGATGAGATAGAGCTGGGAGAAGAGAGCAAGGGAGAGGGGTAGTTTCACAAAATAAAACACTTGGGTTTTTGTTGTTGATGCTTCAATAGCAAAAAGAGAGGAAATGAAGACATGAGTCAGAAAACTAGTAAAAAAACAAAACAAGACCAATAAAAAAAAGCCTCTCCAAAACAAAACAGTTGTTGTTGTTATTGTTGTTAATTAACAAGAGAAGAGGAAACAGTGGCAGGAAGCTGAAAATTTTTCAATCGTCTATGACCCGGTTAACCATCAAGGAAGAGAACAAGTTAAGTAGAGACTATTCCTCATCTGAAATGTCACTGTATAGTCCTGTTCCTGGGTTGCTCTTCACTTATTAGGAAAAAAAATGCTCAAATTTCTTGTGTCCCAGTTTCCCAAATGTCTTTCTAAAAGTCAGAGTCGGGATTAGGACTGGAATTCAAGTTTCTGAGGATGCCTCATAAAAGAAGAGGCAATTTGAAATTGTAAAGCCACATTCAAACTCTTATTAATAATCGTGTCTCTGCTGAGCACATGTAGAGACAGATAATTAGATCCACATAAAGAGTAATCTCTAATTGGATCCAGATGTGAAGGAGTCGACAGACTTCCACTAAAGGGAACCTGTACAAAATAATGAAGAAAGAAATGGAATCTCCATGCAGAGGCTTATGAAGAATGATGGACTGGACGACGATAAAGCCTCGCAGGCAGCTCTTAGTCACACACTTGAAGAAATTTATTGTTACACTGAGCGTTGTTACAAAGCAGCCTTGTCAAAAGCCAATGGCTGTCCCCGAGGAAGGACTACAATACGGGATTAGGAGTCCTCGGGAAGGGCATTTTAAAGATTTCAACTATTCTAGAGATGCACTCCTTTTATTCATTACCTGTGTTTAACACAAATCCCATGGCATTGGAACCAAGATTCATTAATTCTTTTAAAAATCTCCATCTCATGCCTGGGCTAATTGGAAAAATTGTGTAAACACTGCTAAAAGCCAACCTTGTCTCTAATAGATGGTGAAGGTCTAAACAGACATTCACCCTTCCCAAAAAATTCCTTTAGTCTTAAGTAATCATAACCAGGTTTTGGTAGGAGAAAACAATTAGATCAAAACTAACCACATTGGTTAGTCTATTTATTGGCAACAGAACCAACAAATAGAAATAAAAACAGATTTCTGAGAAGATGGCTGACTGGCGGTATCAGACATACTTGTCTCCCACAAAATTAGGGGAAAATACAAAGGATAAATAACTTCTGCTCAGCTAGAATACTTGAGAAAAATGCTGGAGTGAGGTGCTCTTGAACTATAATGATGCCTGACACCCTATATTTAAAAGCACTTTCCACCAGCCACCTTATTGCTCCAGAAGATGAACATGAAGCTGGAAGAGTCTTTCCACTCTAGCAAGAAGGTCAACAGTCGACCTCAGCAACCCTCATTCCTGGCAAGAATATCAGAAGTTTTGTGGTTGGGAGAGACTATGCAGTCTTTTGGAAAGCATTCAAGGAATATTCACCACTATATTGCTGCATAAAAATATCTAAATCAACAGTGGGTCCTTCCTTACACTGGCTAATGACCCACAATAACATCTAAGCCGAAGCCCTTCTGAAGAAAAAGTGCTCTATTTGGGGGCCATACTCACTGCACCAAAGCCACCTGTATTCACGAAGCAAGCTCACTCCTACACAACCTATGAGAAATTAACTCATTGATTAACCCTCCTAACCACAGTCATATAGACTATACCCCAGCTTGCTGGCAAGCCCATCCCTTGAGCTATCACAGGCATTAATTGATACAAATAATTTTTCTTCTAAATACACAAACATCCATTTTGGCACACAAGTACCATGAAAATGCCAGATAAGTGATACCACCACAAGAATAGAATAATTAGCTACAAAAAAACACCTACACAAAAGAAATTGATGAAATATATTTTTAAAAAAAATCAAAAAGAATCTTGGGAGACTCAAGAATACATAGTACAGCTAGGGATACACAATACAGAAAATACAGATAAATAATTCAATGAATTTGAAAAGCAGCTAATGAGAAATCAGAGTCAATGCCCTCTTGTTGAACTACACCTCCCCTTTTTTTTGCACTTACTGAGGCAAACAATCAATTTGAAGAAGGAGAGAGCCACTGTTATCACAGTTACTTGTCTAAATACTTATCCACATCTTCAAAACAACCAATAGCTCCGACAACCCAGAATATACATAGGCACCTAAGACCTCCAGCTGACCATATATATGACTGGTTTAATGATGAACAACTGAAAAACTAGTACCACCAGACAGAACTCTTAACTCACTACCATGATCAACTTGATAGGTAAGTACCTTCATCCTAGAAATGCCCCTCAATTAACACTCTCCAATCCACAAAAAAGTCACTAAAACCATTGTACCTCAGCATGGTTTTTGCTCTGAGATCAGCTATTACCTAGCATGTACTTGCTCTTTCTAAATAGAACCTTTGTTTGCAAGCAGGAAGGAAGGAAGGAAGGAAGGAAAAAAAGGGAAAGGAAAGAAAGAGAAATAGAAGAGAGGAGAGGGAGGGAGGGAGGGAAGAAGGGTATAAAGACAAATAATTGACTATATAAGTGATAAATCCAGAAAAAGGATAGAAATCATGGAGCTAGAGTCATGGCTCAGCAATTAAGAGCACTGTCTGTTCTTTCAGAGACCTGGGTTTAAGCACACAAGGAAACTATCAACTCCAGTTCTAGGGGGATACAATGCCCTCTCCTGGCCTCTGAGAGAAAAGCACACAAATGGTGCTTATACATACATGCAGGCAAAACACCCATACACAAAATATCATAGAATAATCACTAAAATTAAAAACAAAAGAAAGGTTACAAAAAACTAAAATAGAAATCTTGGTGATAAGCTACTGACTAAATCAAGCAAAAAAGAGAAGTAGGGGAGATACTGACTTTGAAGAGGATATTTTGATAGAATTCAAGGAAAAGAAAACATGATGAAAGTAGCCCATGAGATCTATAAGTACAAGATACTATTAATAACACAAGTATTATAAAATAGTAACTGAACATTCCCAGATATTAGGGAAAATATACACAACCAGATCCACATAGCTCCAAGAACTGTCAAACAAATCTGAATTTAAAAAAAGAGACAGAGAGACATTTGAGGCATATGCTAGATATGCATTCAAAGATCAAAGACAAAGAATGAATCCTAAAAGGAAGACTATAAGAATGACCATGTATAACTCCCATTAGATTAGCAGCATATTTCTTAGAAAAAAAAAACATAAAATCAAGGAGAAAATGAGAAGCTGCTAGTCAATGATATTTGTACAGCAAACATATTCTCCAATATGACATATGAATAAAATCTTTGAACAGAAACAGAAACTGAGTTTATCATTACTACTAGACAAAAAAGTTAACTGAGTCTTACCCACAGAAGCAAAAGAGAGAGGGCTACCATGATTTAAGTGGGCCAGCAACCTCAATATAACTCCAGACTCACTGAACATTACAGAAGAGAAAGTGGGAAGTAGCCTTGAACACATGGGCACAGGAGACTACTTCCTAAATATAACACCAGTAGCATAGACACTGAGTGCAACAATTAACCAATTAGACATCCTGAAACTAAAAAGTTTCTGAAAGGCAAAGGACAAGGTAAATAAGACAAAATGACAATCTACAGAATGGGAAAAGATCTTCATCAACCTAACATCTGACAGATAGATGATCTTCAAAATATATAAAGAATTCAAGAAACTAGACATCAAAATGACTCTGAGATACTACTATCTTACATCTGTCAGAATGGCTAAGATCATAAACACTGATGGCCGCTTATATTGGAGAGAATGTGGAGTAAGGGAACATTCCTCCACTGCTTGTGAAAGTGCAAAATTGTACAGCCGGTTTGGAAATCAGTATGGCCGTTTCTCAGAAATTTGGGAACCAATCTACCTCAAGACCCAGCAATATCATTCCTGGGCATATGGATACACAATCATACCATAAGGACACTTGCTCAACTATGTTTATAGCAGTATTATTTGTTATAGCCAGAACCTGGAAACAACCTAAATACCCCTCAACCAAAGAATGGATAAAGAAATGTGGTATGTTTACACAATGAAGTATTACTCAGCTGTTTAGAAGGAAAGAAAGAAAGAAAGAAAGAAAGAAGGAAGGAAGGAAGGAAGGAAGATTACATCATGAAATTTCAGGCAAATGGATGGAACTAGAAAGAAATCATTCTGAGTGAAGTAACTAAAACCCAGAAAGACAAAAATGGTATGTACTCACTCATAAGTGGATAGTAGATTTAAAGCAAAGTATAACCAGACTACAATCCACAGTACCAGAGAAGCTAGGAATCAAGGAAGGCACTAAGAGGAATGCATGCATCGCCCTAGGAAGGGAAAATAGATGAGCTATCCTGGGTAAACTGGAAATAGGGCAGTAGAGGGGATGAGATGGGGGAGGAGAATATGAGGGAACAGACAGGATGGGTGAGTTGGGGAAGGAATGGAGTGGGAGAGCAATGAAAGAGATATTTCTACAAAGGGGGCCGCCATTATGGGATTAGGGAGACCTGGTGCTAGGGAAAGTCCCAGGAATCCACAAGGACTACCCCAGATGAGACTTCTAGCAGGAGTGGAGAGGGTGCCTGAACTGGCCTTCTCCTCTAATT
>JAQHUG010000029.1:6446975-6474647 GCA_028555095.1 Dicrostonyx torquatus
TTCTCTGTAGCTTTGGAGCCTGTCCTGGAACTAGCTCTTGTAGACCAGGCTGGTCTCGAACTCACAGAGATCCGCCTGCCTCTGCCTCCCGAGTGCTGGGATGAAAGGCGTGCGCCACCACCGCCCGGCTCATTGATTTTTCATAACTGTAGGTTTGCTATTGTTGTCAACCATAAGGTAAATCTCTGATATGCAGGCTATCTGCTAAGGAACCCCTGTGAAAGCGTTGTTTGACCGCCAATGGGGTTGCAACTCACAGGATATTAACTTCCTCACAAGGTACAAGTTAGTTCCTTTTTTAACATCTTTCTTCACTAGATAAATTCCAATTTTCAGAGACCGTGTGACACGTCTGTCATGTATACACTTGAAATGCATACCCTAAACCACCATTCCTAAGAACAAAATATGGATATGCAATCATCGACTTGGTCATGGGACTGTGAACTCTGAGATTCATTTCATACGAGACTTGGCTGCATACGGGCACAGAAGAATACAGATCATGTGTGACAGCCACGTATCTGACTAAGAGCAGCTCAAGCAGTGGTCTACCAAGAGGAGGCTGATAAAAGGCCGGTGCTTCAGCACTACTAACCATCCACTTAACCAGACCATATACCCCAACACAGCCTTGTTTTTTAACTGTTTTGCTAAAAGTTAAGCCCATCAAATTAAAGGGAAATTGGAACTATTCTACCCAATATCACCATAAATGTATTACAAAGTTGTTTACTAAAGCTCAAGCTAACCCAATATAAAATTCCTAATCAACTCATACACCTGTTGTCTGAGAAAGCTGACTCACAACTTTGTTATTCTCAGAACACAGACATCTTCTCTTCCTTTATTACTTGAACTGCTCATCTTGACTCTGTTTCATAAACAGTCAGAAAAAAAAACCAGAAGAGCTATATCTGTTGTTGGTTATTTTTACTCTTTGGGAAGCCCACCATTCAGCTCCCAAATAAATCACACCTGGAGACTTTTCTTCCTTATAAATGCCCAGTCTTAGCTTGGCCTGTTTCTAGTCAGCTTTCAAATTATCTCATCAACTTTTGCTTCCGGGCTTTGACCTTTCTCTTACTTCTGCATATCTTACTTTCCCTCTGTGGCTGGCTGTGTTGCTGGCTGCCTGGCCCCTTGCATCCTCCTTTCCTTGTTCTTGCTCCTCCTCCCAGATTCCTCCCATTTTTTCTCTCTGCCTGCCAGCTCCGCCTACCCTTTGCTCCTGCCTTGCTGTTGGCCACTCAGCTCTTTATTAGACCTGTCTGATATTTTATATAGACACAATAACACAGTTTCACAGAGTTAAACAAATGTAACATAAAAAGTGACACATCTTTACATTATTAAACAAATGCTCTGCAGCATAAACAAATGTAAAACTTTTTAAATGATTTTGCAAGACAGTTTCTCTGTAGCTTTGGAGACTGTCCTGTAATTAGCTGTTGTAGACCAGGCTGACCTTGAACACACAGAGATCCACCTGCCTCTGCCTCCTGAGTACTGAGATTAAAGGCATACACCACCATTGCCTGGACAAATGTAACACAACTTAAAACAGTATTCTACAATACTGTTCTTGGAAAAAAGACTACAAAATATACACATGTAGAAATAGAAATATGAATGAACATATATCTAGTGAAGATCAGAAGTCAATAAAACTGAAAATTTAAAACAAACAAGAACAAAAACACCAGGAGATTCATATGAGATCAGTGATGAATTCTACCAAAATTCAGAGTAAAAATACATCAATTCTATGCAATTTCTTTCCAATATGAAAACAAAGGTACTAATAATTATTCTCTGAGACTAGTGTTATCCTGATATGAAAAGGAAACAAATACATTAAATAGTTATAACCCAAAATATTGTATAAACATAGATGTGAATCTATGATCTGACAACACACAAAATGGACTTATGTAAGACAAAGGAAGATTTATCTCACATATACAGGCTCATTTATCATTTGACAGTCAGTTCTGTAACCCATAAATTACCAATTTTTGGTGGAAATGCTACAGAATCATTTCCATAAATGCAAAAATAGGATCTATGAATACCTAGTACTCACGATTATATTTGTAAGGTGTGATAGAAGAGATGTTTTTCCAATGAGGTAAAGACTAGACTAAAAGACTCTACCTAAAATAATTTCAGTGATGAAGAATTTGAAATTCTCACACTAAGAGACTAAGACAAAGATTACTTTTCCTCTTCATGCCTTTCTATGTCATACTAGAACTCTTAGCTAATGCAATAAGATAAGAAAAGGAATAAACATTATACAAATTTAGAAAGAAGAAATACATAAAAATATCTTTTGTTCACAGAGGATATAACCATGTCTATGAAAGTTATAAGTCATTTGAAAATATGGGAATAATAAGTATTATAGTGAGGTAACAAAATAGAATGTTAGAATGCATAAAAGGGTCAGTAATTTTCTAACATATTTGTGATGGAAACTGGAATTTGAAATGTAAAAAACAGTATCATATATGTTATATGTACTTTAGCAGCTCAAAATATAATATTTAGGTATATCACTAATATAAAGTATACTGTACATGGTAAATTATAAAATTTCAAATATAAATACATTCTTTATTGATTAAGAGGATGATTAATAGTATCAAGACTTACTCTCAAATTTGACAAATCTCATCACATGTCCGTAATTCCATGTCATCAGTAGCAGTTTCAAGATGTCTTGGTGGAATTTAGCACTTATGACCCCTTCCTATTTGTTGCAACTCTTTCTTCAGCAGGCCTTTTTACTCTCTGTTTGAAGAAGGACACTTAAAAGAAATCCCACACCAGCTCAGAATTGAGAATAATAGATGGTTATTTACTTAGGGGTAGACTCACAAATCAGAATCCTCTCCTGGAACGGAGAACAGAAACCTCATCCCGCAGCTGGAAAAGAGAGCGAACGCATGCTCTACGTCGGCATAAGTAGTATAAGAAGCCATGCCCCAGTAACTTGAAGGCTGCTGGCTGTAGGATTTTCCTACAGCATCCATCATTGGTTTTTTTCCCCATTCATTGAGCCTATTTTGAATCAACAAGCTGAGACTTTCTTCTTCATGTTCGAGTGTCGTAAGGTTCAGTATTCTGTTGCCATCCTTCCTCTGACAATTGTTTCTTACATCATCTCATCTAATTGCTTGCCATTTAGCATCACCTAACAGCTTAGAAACAGTAGTTTGGAAGGCAGGCATAGACTGTCTCCTGAGCACTCAACTTTCATCTGTGAAGCATCGTGACATCTTCACTTGAACAAAAAAGAAAAATTGATGTCTCAAACAAAACAGGATTCGCTTACAAAAAACATGTCCATATGAGTATATGTGTTTATATATACATGTCTATGTATGTCCTGTCTTGGTTAGGTTTTTATTGTTGTGAATAGACACCATGGTGACAGCAACTCTAATAAAGGAAAAAATTTCATTGGGGCTGGCTTGAGGTTTCAAAAGTTTAGTCCATTATCGTCATGGCAGGAAATATGATGGCACACAGGCAGACATGGTGCTGGGGAGGTAGCTGAGAGTTCTACGTCTGGATTGACAGGCAGCAGGAAAAGAGAGAAATTGGCATACCTCCTCCAACAAGGCCCCATCTCATTAAAGTGCCACTCCCCGGTGACCAACTATTTAAATCTAAGAGTTTAATGGGGCTATTATTATTCAAACCACCATGTATATACACAGACGTGTGTGTGTGTGTGTGTGTGTGTGTAATACTTCTTCAACAAATTTCCTCATTTTAGTCACTAGCATATTTAAATAACTTTCAAAAGCAAACTGGGTAAAAAAATAAAAATAAAACTGAAGAAAGCTTCAAGAAAATACATGAGAAAACAGAGAGACAAACTAGATACAGGTTAGCATCTTTGAGGAAGTGTGCAAGGTCACCATTGAGCTAAAGTGGACTAGGTGAGCCATTAAGAATTCAGCGTCTTGTTTCAGACTCCTATTAATGAGTAAACAAAGTCAGACCACTGAAAAATCACAATACATCGCAAGCCTAATGTCTTGTACATATCTTCATTACAGCCACATCATATTTCCTCATTATGTCTGCTATACCATCATTCTAACTGATCATGACCACTACTAGAAGTAATCCTTTCTGTGGCACAGGAGTTGGTGTCAAAACTATGTATCAGAACATCTTATATTTCTGTTCAGCATTCTCCAGTGACTTTCACAGTGACAAATTAATCCAACATTCTTACACCACCAATGAAAGAGCCAGCATGTCTTATTACTAAGTACCATTTTAATGCCATCTGCTCTCATAGATTCCGTGCTCGTTCTACGTCAACTCCATAACTTTTTCATTCTCTTAGGTCTCCACATTTGCTCTTTCATCTACCTGAAACATTTTTTCTGGAACATTCATTTTTGCTTGGCTAGCTCGTGAGCCTCATTTGAGTCTCTATTCAAATGTGACCTCTTCATTCATATCTTTAGTAAGCACTGGAATTGAAATGGTATGTCTGGTATCCTCCACATTCTCGTTCTGTTTTTGCTTTTTCTAAGAGCATTCATTGCCATCCCAATGTGTATTAAGTCGCATCTACTACTATGATATTTGAGGTAGATATTTAAATACAGATCTTACCATAGAATATGTCTGACTACTTTTATCTTGTTACCTATGGCCACCCGCATAAGACAGACATGGTGGGGAGGAATAAGTTCATTAAACCTAAAATAAAGAAGCATAGAAATTTCTCATAAAGTACATGCTCAAGCAATAATAGGGTATGCGAACAGATAGTTCTAGGCTATCTCAAGATTCACTGAGGACTAACAAAGAAGTTCCTTGTGAGCCTACAACAGTAGACCTCTAGGATGCTACCCCAGCTTCCTCAGTGAAGCACAGGCCCATTTGTCATCTGTCTCAGTCCCTGTTTGCAGCACCACTCTATCTTATATTTCTTTCTATTTTTAGAATTTCATATTTGTCTTTGGGATTTGCTTACCTGAAATCAGGGAGGTTGAAAGCTAATTGGCAAAACTTCTGTGAGTCAGTAAGTAAAACAATGTTAGAGAATATGAATCTTCACTTATCTACATGGACTTCTCCATTTATCAAAGTAAGCACAATCTTAAAAATACCTTCCATGTTCTATTTTTATCAGTCAATTGATGGTCATTGATTATTATTATTTCTATTTGATCTGGTGACTTACAAATAGCATTGAGAATCTGCTGAATCCAATCATAGTCTTGGCCTTTTCCGTTTTACTTTGTCTATTAATGGTGCTGTTATTTGAATACTCTTCCAAATGCCCTGAGTGTATCGTCTCCAATCCTTACAAATAATCCAGGAAGGCTTTTGGAAGAACGCATGAAATTAATGTTACCGCTACTGAATCCTCACACCAAAGTGACAATCCTGTTCCTATGAATCCTCAGACTGAATGTCCTGAGCTCCTGTCTCCTCCCACCTTCTATCCCTCTCTCTGCCCAGCCATACCCCTTCCTGTCTCCACCTTCCTACTGTTGGAATTAAAGGTATGTGACTCCTAAATACTGGGATTAAAGGTGTGAGCCCCCACTGCCTGGTCTCTATGGCTAACTAGTGCCTGGCTCCACACTATGATTCTCAGGCACAAACAAAATATCCTCAGAATCACACATTTTCAGTCTGAGGTTTCGTAGAGGTAAGAACTAGTGGCTGGCTCCTCTGCTTCTCTAATCTTTCAGCTTTTACCCCTAATATTTAATTCTGAGTTTTTATTGTTTTTTTAAAACTTGTATTACTTTTTATTTTATTTGCATTAATGTCTTGCCTGCACTCTTGGAAGTAAAGTTCTCTGAAATAAGTCAATGCTGTTAATCACTGAGCCATCTCTTCAGCTCCCAAAAGATTTATTTATTTTACAGTGTTCTGCCTGCATGCCAGAAGAAGGCACCAGATTGCATTATAAGTGGTTGCAAACTACCATGTAGTTGCTGGGAATTGAACTCAGGGCCTCTGGAAGGCGAGCCAATGCTCTTAACCTCTGAGCCATCTCTCTGGCCCTTGGGTTTTTATTATTAAAGCTAATTAGAATTCACAGCAGGTAAGACCAAATGAAGCACACTTGGTGAGTGGTTGGACAGGTTTCCAAATGGCCCACTCTCCTCTGGTTTGTTTGTTTGGGTTGTGTTGTTTTTTTGTCTGTTTTTCTGTTGTTGGTTTGTTGGTTGCCCCCCTCCCCCGCAAATTCTGGATGCCATAAATCAATTCCATATGATAAGCCTTAGTAAACAAGACTTGCAACATGTACAAAAGCATTAAGCATGATTTAAAATTTAAATTGTGTTCCGAAGAAAGTGTAGTGCATTAGACTGTGTTCAACCATCACTGCTGCTTGCAGCCAATTTACATATGGCAATAAAAGACAGTTAAAAACATTAAATTACATGACTTTCCCAGAATTGCTCTTCAATTATGATAAAATTAAGTTTTTGTGTCCTATTTATAAACATGGATAAGTAGCCAATACATTGCAGACAACATTAGACTACAGCCAAGTGTAATTTCCATAGTTCCCTCGGGGCTTTGGCCATTTACTGATATGGGCTGATAAGTGTGTATGTCTGCTTGCATGCGTGCATCTATGAGCTATGTAAAATTATCTCTAAGGAATAAGGGAACTATATAATTCCCGGAGAAATTATCAGGCACAGTAGAAGCTTTGACTGTATTAAAGACAAATTGGTTTTCGAGAAAACAGAATTATGAAATTACCAACAAGGACAGTGTAAAGTGAAGGGAATTCTCGGGAAACAATAGTAACTTCCCCCAGCTTTAAGGTGGACAAGTGGACAAGTTTAGGATTTTTTTTATTTTTTGGTAGAGAGAGATATTGTATAATATTATGAAAGATCTAAATCCTCAGTGATTTTAAGATATTTTTATTAAGTTATTTGACAATGTCATATACATCAGTGATGCATTCTAGCTACTTCTCTTGCCTACCCTAACTCCTCCTTGCTCCTGTCAGCCATCCCCTCCAGGTCTCTAATTTTACCATATTCTCTGTGTGTGTGTGTGTGTGTGTGTGTGTGTTCCATTTAGTTTGGTCAGTGTCATTGTTGGTACTGTGTATTGTAGTCTGATGGGGGCAGCAGTGGGTTTGCAGCTGAAGACACTGATTCTCCCTTCCCTAAATCCACCCATAGCAAATAGTACAGCAGTCAGGAGCAAGGCTTGAGTTCAAGGAGAGTCACAGGATCTGTAAGGTGGAAAGAGAAAACTGATTCTTGAGAGTCACGCATGCGCGCGCGCACACACACACACAAACACACACTATACAAATAAATAAAAGACTAATCTATTTTTTTTAACTCAGAAAGCCAGAGTCCTTGTTCTTGTTTATCTGTGATGATAAACAGTTGCTCAATTGCCGCAGAAGACTTTCGAGTTGCTACTTCTGCCCATTTACATTGTACGACTCCACCGGACAAACAGTAAGGCTTGACTCACTTAGAGGATAGTGTGTTTGTAGTCATTCCAATTTCTTTCTTGACCAACTTAGAAGCTGATGAAGTAAACAATGTTAGTAACACAGTCAAACTGAACCTGTAATACTAACATGAATAAGCTCAAGAGAGAGATGGATGCTGATCATGAGATATTTCTGAAACCACATCTTTGTGCTTTTTGAATTGTGATGATTACCAGTGAGACAAGAACATACTTTAATTTGTGGTTCTTATTGCTAACAGGAATTTTTATCAACATCTTTTTCACCAAGAGCTTTGGTCCACATGGGTCAATGCCTCCCTCTGCTGAGTGCAAAGAAGACCTATTTATGATATCCACGGGACCATGGCAGAGCAAACGGAAGAAACTCCATCTAAGATTGGCACATCATCCACGTGGGTTTCCACTTCCAACATGCTGCATTGACTTCTCTTTCCAAAGCTAGCTCACAAAGGTAGAAAAGTACCCCCAACAAGGTAAGAAACAGACAGAGCCTGCTCCTGCCCAATGTGGCAGCTGGGCAATCATTTGAAATACCAGTTTTCTGTCACTATGACAGCCAGAGTCTACAGCCCAAGTTACAAGAGTGCTACAGTCAGTTCTTTAACCAGAAAAGGGGTTGGGTGGCCACCTCCACATGCTGATTGAGACTGGTGACCCTGGTGTCATTCTGGCACAAGGAAGTCGAGGAATGGCGAAACAGAGAAGGTACAGGCTCTTCGGCACCCTACCAGGGTACTCCACATCCTTCCTCCCAACTCAGGCAAGAACCAGAGGGAGGAACTGAGACTTTACAAAGCAGCGACAAGATGCCCAGACAGTTTGATCACAGATTTCATCTGGCATCTCACCCTTCCCTGCTGGCTTTAGACATCAGATAAAGTTCTTTGTTTCTCCCTCTTCTTGTCCGATTTTAGGAAAAGTCTTCCCACTGCTAGCTCTCCATTATTTTGACTGACAGCTCAAATTGTGTGAACATCACAATCAATTCAACTCTAGGTTTTTTTGGGATTAACTAACAACTGCCCTTTCAACTAGCCAATGACAGCTGCTCTACTAACTATAATGAAACCACCCAGTTAGAGTCAAGGGGAAAGTGTAGTCTACAGAGTTGTGGTATTTTCTGTTCAGTCAGATAAATTGCTAGACACATCTTGTAGTCTGAGGGGCAACACACCAAGTTTAGTGATCTCAAACTTTCCTACATTTGAAATCTTTAGAAGACTATTGATGCCTGAGCCCAGAATCAAATATTCTGACTTAACCACTAGGAAGTTAAGTGGAGAACCCACCCCAAGTGATTTTAATGCACAGCCAAATTTGTGGACCACTATTTTGATGACTAAACAATGTCCTTTAGCCTGTTTCCCAAGTACAAAATTCATCATCTCTACTTACTAAGTGTGCAACTTTAGGAAAAAAAAAAGAGATTTTCTTCCAACTAATAGTTGTTATCTCAAATTATTATTGGGAAAAATAACCATACAAGAACAAGTGTTTGGTAGATCATAAGTGTTCAATAAAAATTAAGAAATGAGCCACTTATCAAAACACCAGCCTAATCAGAGAAGACCTGTTTGCATTATTTTCTTGTGAAATTCTTAGATTCATTCCATTCATTTGAAGCATGCTCACTGCCTTAGGTATTTTCTCATTGCTGTGATTAAATCCCCTGACCAAAGCAACCAAAGGGAGAAGAGATACAGTCTGGTGCACAGTTCCAGAAGGATACAGTGCACCGCGGCATTGAAAACATGGCAGCAAATCAGGAAGGCACTGTGGCAGGAGAGGAAGTTACATACTCAAAAGGCAGAGGGTGATCAAGAAGGTGAGCTGGGCTATAAAACATCAACTTCTGCATGCCTCTAAGTACTCACTTCCTCCAGCGACACTCTGATAAAGGTGCCACAACTTTCTAAACAGCACCACCAAATGGGGACCAGGTGTTCAAACACATAAACTTGGGGCTAGTCATAACACTTGCTAAACAGCATACATTAGCTGTCTTGGGCTTCCATAACAAGTTACTACAATCTTGATGGTTTAAAACATTACAGATTCTTTATCTCAGAGTCTTGCTGATTAGTGCCTGACACAGAATTCACTGGACTGAAATTGTAGTGTTCATGGGGCTGTGTTTCTCTCTGTAAGCTCCATGAGAGATCTTGAACCTCCCAACATTCCTGAGCTCCTAGTCAATCCCTTCCTTTGTCTTTATAGAGCACTAGTGCATCTCTCCGATCCTTTCCCACAGCACATCTCCCACTGACCACTGCAATCTGGGAAAGGCTCTTAAGCTTTAAAGACTCCTGTGATTCGGGCAAGCCCGCCTGGGATGAGGGAGGCTGATCTTCTCCTCAGCTCCAGGCCTATTCAGGGGAAAAGCCCCCCTGAATGGAATTGGAGTGTAGATGGCTTTAAGAAGCTTCTGTTTTTTCCTATGCAGAATCACTGACACCTTGCATCATATTCTTTCTAAGTGTCCACTTGAATAAATACAACTCTTCTACTCTGTTAAACCTAGCACAAATTAATCTTTCCGAAAAAATATTTAAAGTATTTTGGGAGCTATCAAATACGTACCAATAATGTCTTCTCACAGCACATAATAATCGATAATACAATGGTGAGGTAACCAAAGCCTATCTAGACAGAAAGAAACAAATCGCTCGTTATTTTATCTTGCATTTCTGTAGGGTTTGAAAACTTACCAAGCTCCTTTCTTCCTGTCATAGTATCTCACTTCTGCAGATTCTCAATACCATCCCAAATCCCCACCCCACCCCCACCCCAAAAAGAGCCACTTAAAACTAAGTAATGGGATCCTACCTGGGCTGATCCTGTTACCTGACACTATTTGCACCTCTCTGGATAATTCATCATCTCTCTGCAACATCAATTGACCCTAAAAATTCTGGGCATGTGTCCAGGACTCTGTGAGCTAGCCCACACACTATGTAAAAGGCGAAAGATATTATCACCTAGATAGGCTTTCTACCTTTCCAAATATTCACCTTCCGGTCAATGCGTCACCTTGACATCTTCTCCTGGCCGTGATACAAAGAAAGGCCATCTTGACCACACAATTAGTTAAGACCACATTTTTGGTACTCCTTTGTCTTGCTGTGGCTTCTCAGACCAGCTCAATTTGCTTCCTTTGCTGCCTGCTTCTGGCGTTTTATGACTGGAAAGTGATTGGTAAGAGTCTACCTTCCTCTCACTCCTGGAGTGGTAGGTCTGGGGAGTCGCGTCATAAACAGCCTTTGGTTGATGTATGAAAATGGGCGAAAAGGCTAGACAGATACAACAGAGCCAGATGATGGAAAGCTGGATGCTAGGCTGAGCAGCGTGTGATTTATTAACTGATAGGGACCATCAAAGGCTCTTACTTAGAGGAGTGACATGAAGATAGTGATATCTTTGAAAGAACAATCTGACAGTACCATGTGTGATAACTTAGAAGTCAGGAGAAAATAAATCGGAAGCAGACAGAAGACAATGACAGGAACCGAAGTCATGGATAAGGATCTGCAAGGACAGCAATCTGTACAAATCGGAGGGAAGAGCAAAGACCGAGAGACTCTAGGAAAGAGCATCTTTGGGACTTAGTGACTCGTTTTATATGGGTGACACCTTTGACGACAGATTTTAAAGGAGACTACAGCTAGCTGTCGGGTGGTAGTGGTAACTGCTGACATACAGTAACATATGGGACATATGTATGTAACAGCAGGGACATACTGCTGATACATACTAGAGGGCGCTAAAGGTTGCTTGCTTAGAAACTCGGGGACCATTAAAGTAATTATATCATTCTTTGAGCAAAATCCACCATAGCTTCTCACTGTGGTTGATACAAAATGTTAAATATTGCCTGCAAGATTCTGCTTTAAATAAGCTACATCTCTCTAATCTTATCTCTCACCGTTTCTGAGATGTTACGTATCCTTAAGTGCATTGTGTGGGGTGATTTATTTTCTGATCATACATCTGGACCCATGTCTTGCCCAACACAAAATTTCACATTGTGATTATATGCAAAAAAGGGGGGGGAATGTCATTTAAGTCCTGTGATTTTCTTAAAGGAGTCGTTTTTATCTGAGACAGAGGCTATAATTATCTTGTAGCCCTGTGATTTCTACTGTCCAATCTAGAGATCAAATGAAGTGCCTGAAGTTGAGAGGACACAGAGAACCTGGAGATGGAAAGAAAATGACTGGGATGGAAGGCTTGCGAAATCACGGCAATCCAATCACATCTAGAGATGTCCAGGTCTCATGCTTCCCATTGATATGAACTGAGCTTGAGCTCTGCCCCTTTCAGCCCAGAGTCCTGACTACCAAGCCATCTACACGGAATGTACTCTCTGCGCTCTTTGGCTGACTGAGCTCTCACTCGTCTCAGGGCTCATTTCAGTGGTACTTTCTCAGGGAAACATGATTTGATGAATCATTTCAAATCAAGTCCCTCTTTGCTGCTATCTTAGTTTTGGTTATAGCCTTTTCTATAATCTGCAAGATCTATTTATATACCTGTATTTATTTAAGGCCTGTATTGTTTGAACTAATATCAAGCAACATAGACTTACTTCTAAACCTTTTGGAATTCCCACTAGAATAATATAAATGAGATATGTTTCTGCTATAAATCCAGATAAGATCATTGAGGAAAGTCTCTTAGAGCAAGAGGCACATACTAAACTGATGTGGGGTTTCACTCTGTATGCTGTGAATACCATTGGTGAATAAAGAAACTGCTTTGAGCCTACAGAAGAGCAGAGCAGAACAGAGACAGGCAGGGAAAACTAAACTGAATGCTGGGAGAAAGAAGGCAGAGTCAGAGAAGCCATGTAGCCCCGCCAGAGACAGACTCTGGAAGACTCTGGAACTTTACCCAGTAAGCCACAGCCTTGTGGCAATACACAGATTAATAGAAATGGGTTAAACTAAAATATAAGAATTAACCAATAAGAAGCTAGAGATAATGGGCCTAGCAGAGATTTAATTAATACAGTTTTTGTGTGGCTATTTCGGGAGTCTGGGCAACCAGGAAACAAACAAGCAACCTCATTACAACACTAAACCAAAATGGAAATCACAAAAATACATAGAGAATGCTATAGAAATATGAAACCATTATTAAAATCCTTCAAAAATGAAAGATATCTTTCACAATGAAATAAAACCAAGACATTTTAGTAGGAAGAAAAGGTATCCAGAGGCCCGCAGAATCCCTTTATAAGCTAAAATAAAATAAAATGCCCAGAGAATGAACAGATCACTTAAAATAAATAGGCAAGGAGAAGACAAAGGATCTCAAACTAAAAGGGACCATTGCAATGCAAATGACAGGAATGCCAAAAGGAAGAAGAGAAGGAGGAGGAAGAGGAGGAGAAGGTGAATGGAATTTTACTTCAGCAGAATTAAACTGAAGGTCCAAGTTCCTTTCACTTATAAATGACACAGACACATCATGGTGAAATTCTGAATTCTGGGAGGTAGGCTAAAATACTGACAGTTTCCGTCGAAAAGATCTGGATACATACAGAACATCAATGTCACAATGGCTTTGAACTTCTCGACAGTAGCACGGGAGACAGTCAAGTAAAAATTTCAAAATCCAGAGAGAATATAGCTTCAAACTAGAACTAACTATCTCCAAGTGTGGCAATAGAAAAGAGACTATTTCAGACTTTCAGAAACTGGAAGAAAAAAACATTACTTTCACCTCTTCTCAAAATGTTATATTCTGATAAAAGGGGAAGAAATGGGAAGAAAGAGGAAGAGCAGATGTTGGAAATAGATCCGATGCAAGAGAGAGTTTAAGGGACTTGGAAAGACTATTGATCAAGGAAGAAAAAGAGTAACTCTGACATCCACGAAGGTTTCCATTCCTCTGGGAAAGAGCTCACGAGCATGGCATTGACGTACTCCCAACTGCCTTCGAATGTGATTGAAAAAAGAGGTTTATTGGGAGAAACTGGAGATAAATTATCCACAAGTACATGGATAACTGTGCAAATAAATATAGGAATCATTATATTTGCTGTTATTATTATCAAAAAATTTAAAGTTTCACAGGAAAGAAATCTAAAATTTCTAACATTGATTGTTTTCATGGGTTTAGACACTATTTTAAATCTTTAAATTTGTTAAACAGATTAAATATTAGTCACAATATGTTAATATTGTGATTACTATGGTTAATTTATGCTACAGCTGAGTATTTTGAAACACAGAAACATACAATTCACTAGAGACTTTCTGGACAAGCACTGGCCTTGGGATTTGAACCTAGCCACTGGGCTCTAGAAGAAGTTTTCTTAACTAGACTCTGTGTTTAGTCTCTAACTAGAAGCGATGTGATGAAATATGAATACTGATCATTCATTTAACCTAGTTTACACACTGAGAACTTTAGAGAATACGATGCAGAGACTCGCCTGGTAGGATAAAGGTCACATGAGGTAAGCTAAGTGTTCCGTATCTAAGCTGGGAGATGATAGCTATGACTGCTGGTTCCGACTGTCAGCTTAGCTTAGATTTAGAGTTGCTTAGGAGACACACCTTTAATCGTGTCTGTGAGGGAACTCCCAAAGAGGGTCAGTTGAGATCAAGACACCCCTCGATGTCTGCTCTACCCTCGGCAGACAGCTCAGATACCAAGAATTCCAAAGAAGCGTGTTTGTGTATTTGTGAAAGACAGAGAGTACAAGTCTTTGCTTCTTTCTGAGCAAGTGCACCTGCTGCTACTTCGAGTATGACTATACCTGTGATTGACATTAGATGATACCTTCATTGACCTTTCAATGTGGAATCAGTCCAAGCAACTGTCCAGGAACTTGAAAGCTTTCAGTACCAGATTTGGACTTGTTCAGGTATGCAGATTCGTGAACTGAGCAACAACTGAATTATGTATTCCTCCAACACAGAAATAGTTACTGTTGGACAACTCAACCACTATCATGTAAGCCATTCTAATAATTCTCCTTTTGTTGTATATGAATATATATAAGTGCAATATATGTATATACATATATCCACACATATAGGTAATAATATATTATATGAAAATGAAAAAATGCTAGTGGGGTAGTGGGGGAGCGGGAGGGCCGGGAACAAGGGGAGTAAATGTAAATTTTTCTTTCAACAATAAAAAAAAAAAGAAAAGAAAATGAAAAAATGCTGGCAATGCTGAACCAGGCATGGGCAGCTGTATATGGCGGTTCTGCTGTACTTGTCCCTGAAACTTGGGTTTCAGGGCAACTGATCAGGCCATTTCCTCAAGATCTTATTACAAATGGCTGTGAGTCAGCATGTGGTTGCTGGGAATTGAACTCAGGACCTTTGGGAGAGCAGTCAGTGCTCTTAACCACTGAGCCATAGTAATATACTATGCACATGTATATAAATTTATACACATTCTAAGAGGAAAATACACATTTTCTATTGGTTCTCTTGAAAACTCCTGCCAGTACAGATTTGGTACCAAAAATGGACTCATTGCTGCTGCTGTGAGCAGCCTGTTCATGTGTCTCTACCCATTTTAAACCGTTTTGTGGGAAGAATGTGAAAGACTTTGGAGCTGCGACCTTGATAAGCCCTAGAATATATTGGCATTTATTCCTGGTCCATTTTGTTAGACAGTGAAAAGACCAAAATATCTATAAAAATGTTGACAGCAAAGATGTTGTTCTCGAACTCCTAGAGAAGAAAGACATTATTGGGAATCTAACTAGAAGATATTTGTGTGAAATTTCCTCAAAGCGTTTGGTCATGGTCTACTTGTGCCATCAAAATTTAAGAAGGACTGGATTAGAAAATAACGGAATGCTGTGCTTTGTAGAGCGGGTTAAACATCCACGTTGTGGGACATTTACAAACGAGAACCCGGAGCGTCTCAGAGGAGTTTGGGAACTGAGGTCATCTTGTCAGTGGTTATGAAAGGAGCATTGAAAATGATAAATCGGGTGCAGTGAAGATCAGTGTGAGGATGACTCCCGAAGGGTTCTGTATTGGCACCCAGATGATGGGACTTTTTTTTTTCCCTTAAGTGCATTGCCAGTGGAACAGCCATTCCTTCTAAAACAGGGAAGGAATTACAGGAAATCATTATTGGCACGAAGCTTGTTGACATGAGAAAAATGACATGGTTAGTTTCTAGTGGTGGCAGAGTGCCATTTTCAGCATAGCCATAGACAGAAATCATAATATGTAGAAAATAGTATTTCCATGCCTACCATATAAATTCTGGCCAGATGTTGCCCCGAGGAAAGAGCGCTTCTTTGGCTTTGATGACAAGAACAGAGGAGCAAAGGGCTCCTTCCCTCTATTGAGGAGCCCTGGTTGTCAGTGACATGAATCAGAAGACATGCTTTGGGGCCGGATCACAGCCAGCCTGGTATTAGGCCTGATGATAAGTGAGAGGTCACTGTTTAATTTGAAGGTACATGCTGAAGAAGAGAGGAGCCACTTGGCAAAAATAAGTGGCACCTCTGGGAAGAGACTGTGTTGGGAGCAGATAGATGAGGTTGTGCTCAGAGTGCCATGAGACGGGAGTGCGATTTGAAATGGGAGCACCTCCCACCTTCTTCAGCACCTGCAGAAAGCTTTCTGTCCTTTTCAGTTCTAATCAGGTGACCTGTCAGTTACCTCCAGGAGGTGTCTGCAGATGATGCCACTCGAATACCAGAGTGATGTTTTGTTAAGGTGGACGAAAGAAGAAGGGATTGGCTTCTAATTGTGCAAGGTTTTGGAAGCTCCATGTGTTTGTTGATGCTATAGTTTCCTCCTTTTCATTGGGGTTCTCTTCAATTTAAGGAATGTGTGTGTGTGTGTGTGTGTGTGTGTGTGTGTGTTAAATGTACCATGTTTATCCTCTACCTGTGTTTTCACACTTCTCAAAGACAAGTGAAGAAGTTCATACACAATATTTACATGAGATAACCCTAAGATTAGAGCCACACAGTAGCTAGATTCTTTTCCTCTGCTTCCTCCCTACCTCATGAGACAAAAGAATGAAGAGCAAAATATAAACCTAGGGCTGGACGCTCAGGGACATCCTATAGGATGTCTTACTTGTTTACTTCCCATGATGCTGTTCTCCTGGGACACTTCAGCAGGAGCAAAGCAAATGAGAACATATCTATCTGCTTACCGTATGCTACAAAGCATGCAACTTTATGGGCGGGAAGAACAGTGCAAGCAGAGATTCCAGCCTGGGCAATCAACCACCAAGGCACCAATGTCCTCCACACATACCCTTGGCAAATCAAGGACAATAGCTGTCCTTTAGCGGATGGTGTCTGAGCACTGCCTACTCGGAATGAAGCACAAAGAACTGTGCTACCTGGATCAGAAAAGGCACAGCATGGGAGTGAAGGGCACAGGTAGTGACCAGGCGGTTTAGATTATGTGGCAAGCAAGCACTAAGCTGTGGGACTTCGGGCGTGCTATTGAGCTCCTCTGTCTCTGTTGTAACTGGAGTGAACACTTCACTTTGAAGTATAGTTTTTGTCAAAATTAAATAATTAATTCCTTTAATAGAAGCTTAATGCTATTATGGTGCTAGTAAGTCCCTGAACTCCAAACAGACCTTTCTGGTTCATTGTCTGCCCAAAATTCCACCTTTGAAAATTTATTCCTTGATTAGAGAATTCAAAATCTACAAACATATTCTTATGAGAAGATAAATAGTGAACTAGGGAGCCACCTTAGTTAGTGAAGTGTTTGGCATGAAAGTCTGATTTGAGGACATGGAGAGATGGCTCAGTGATTAAGAGCATTCTTTGCTCTTTCAGAAAACTAAAGTTCCCAGCACCCACATGGAAGCTTTCAAATGCATATAGCTCCAATCCCAAGGAATCCAAAGCCTTCTTCTGGTCTTATGGGTACCAGCCATATACATGATACCCATAGATATTTATATACTTAAAATAAAAATGAGTAAATCTTAAAAATAAGAACTACATTTGACTCCCAGAACCCATATTGAAAAGAACAGGGGTGAAGACACACAGCTGTAACCCCAGGGGTAGGAGGTGGAAACAGAGGATGCCTGAGAGTCCCAGCCAGGAAGCCAGTTTAGCTGAGTCAGTGAGATCCAGGCTAGTGAGAGACCCCCTTTCAAAAAGTAAGATGGAGAAGTCCCATGGAACAACACCTGGATTAAGCTCTGGCCTCTACATACAGATACACGCATGTACTTATACATGTGAACATTGACCAGGAACACTTCTGTAATGAGAAAGTCACTTAATAATATCATGACATGATTTCTCTAAGGTCTTCCAATATCATAGCCAGGAATAAGGTACCATTCCATCCCATCCTCATTTATTTTTTCTTATCACTTAGCCAGTGTCTGTTGCTGTTCTAACAGGCTTCCTGCTGTTCCCCTGTTGGCATTCTCCACCCATCTGCATGTTTATATGGTACTTCTAGATGTCTGTCTGTCATACACCTCCTCAGTCTGGTTCTGCTCTTCCCCATGTCCTCTTGTATATCTGTCTGCAATTATTCTGACGCCTCAACTTGACGATGCTCCAAATTTGCCTTCTCACACTCACCCCTCCCATATGGAGCACCTCCCCAGACAACACTTCTTCTGTCAATGTGCTGTGTGTTTCAGAGCACGGAAGCCTACAAGAACGCTGCTTATTCTCCTAACCATATTTACGCAGCTGCAGAAGTCAATGCGTTCTAGATGTCAAATACATCTCACATAAGTCCCCTTTTCCATTATTCTCTCCTGCTACCCTCTTCCACAGCTGGGCGTTACATACCCCACTGTGCTTTTATGATAAGCAACTAATTTGTGACCTTACATTCAACCTATTACCCTTCTAGCTAAATGTGCATACATCCTGGCTCTGAACACACACTTTCTATGGCTGCTGAAGTAAAGAGAATCCCTGCTTCATCACGAAATACCATTCCACCATCCAGAACTATAACCCTGACACCTACCAGCACACAAGTTGAACTGTTCACTGTGTGACACCATTAACCCAGAACACAGGCTGTTCTTACCTCCCATCTCTCCTGGAGCTGTAAGAAACTACGCTATTCCATCTCCACCATTTGCTCCCCCCTACTATGTTGGTTTGAATCCTTTGATAATCTTCATCCCAACCGCCATGCTCTTACAGGCTCTACCTTAATTATTTTGATCACAGCTGCTGAAGAAATTGTCAAATGCAATATTTCATAAGGGCATAGGAGGGGTCAATGAACTGCTGTGATATAAAGGAAGAATGCAGCATGCATCAAATAGAATTTAAGTCATTAAAGGCTTTGCTGAAATGTAGTCCTCTTCAGGAGATTGCTTCCTTACTCCTTTCTCCCTTCCTCTCTTCCTCCTTCCTCTCTTCTTCCTTCCTTTCCTTCTGTTTTCCTCCTTCCTCCCTTCCTCCTTTCCTCCTTTTTCCTTCTTCTCTTTTTCCTTCCTCCCTTTCTCTCTTCCTCCTCCCTTCCTCTCTTCTTCTTCCTTCCTCCCTTCCTTTCTTCTGTTTTTCCCTCTTTCCTTCTTTCTCTTTCTTTTTCCCATTCACACAACATCCATTCATGTCTGATTCCACACTGTTCTTGGGGCCATACATAGCAAAGACATGGTTGTTATCCTCAGGAAACTCTCAGTTCAGTGGAGTAGATGCCAACACAAAAGCACAGCCGCACTTGAGCATTGAACACGAACCAAGAAGGGAATCTAATACATTCCAAAAAGCCCGAGAGCACTCCCTAGCAATGAGCTGAGAGCTGAGCTGCCAGCTATGAGCTGTGTCCAGTCTATAGGCTTCCCACAGAGGGCTGTCAGGGCAATAGCCAGGAGGCACCTTTAGGGCCCTGTCACTTAGAACACCTTCTACAGAACATGAAGCAGAGTCCCTGCAGGCATTCTTAAGAATCAGAAACCTCACTCTCAAATCACCGAATGACATTTTCTGCTGTTGAAACCCGGTGACTCCAGGCCTGGTGGCACAGACCTACAGACCCAGTGTTCAAGAAGCTGAAGTAAAACAACTGTTAAGTCTGAGATCAGTCAGTACTACAGATCCTACTGAGTCAGATCCTGTCTCCAAAATTAGTGACTGGGGCGTAGCTCAGGGGTAGAGTGTTTGCTTTAGTGTTTGTAGTGTCCTGGATTCAATCCCCAGCACCACAAACATGGGGACAAAACTGTAAACCAGTGCTAAGGAGTACCCTACTCAGTGCATTATAGGAACAATATCCCCTTTGGACAGATATGCAGCCACAGGTTTCAGATGGAGGATGCTAGAAAAAGCAAGATGGGGTAATGAAAGCTGCAGATGCATAACGATACATTCTCCTTGAATTTTGAAAAATTGCTCAAAGTAAACCAGAATCCTAACCAACCATTAAAATAATATCAGAGTGTGTTTTACAGAGCACCATGTAAGAAAAATACATGTTCAGATTGCAAAACTAGCTATTTGTGTGTGTATACTTGTAATTTAATTTTAACCTTATTTTGTAAGAAGAGGTGCTGTGTGTGTATGTGTGTGTGTGTGTGTGTGTGTGTGCAATGACTTTTTTCTTGAAGAGTAAACCTCAAAATATTAGCGATTGCTATCACTATGCAGTGAATATTTGTGTAATTTCGGCACAGGAGATTTCTGATTTCCTAAATAAGTCATATTACTGTCTGTGTAATTTTTTTCTAAAAGCAAGACAACTTTCTCTTCTTTAAAGAAAATAGTCAAACCCTACAGGAATTCTAATCCAGTAACCAGAAACTGTGAGGACAACAGGGTTTCACCTCTGGGTTGGAGGTGGTGACATAGCCCAGAGCTGTTTGCAGTGTTCCAGACCTCAGTGTGGGCAAACATCTCAATAGCAAGACAACCTACAGAGAGCAGGGGCTGGAGGTGAGGCCTCCCTGGTCCTGATGGCGCTAGGTTAGGACACCAGAGACCCAGCCTTGAAAACCAAAGACATAGGAGAGAAAATAAAGCCAATGAAGCAGTTGGTCCTCAGAAGAGGTCTGCTGCACCAGGCTCAGAGCAGGGCCTGTCACCCTGAGTCCCTGGAAGAGGCCATTCTTCTGTCTCAGAGATGGGCGGTTCTAAGAATCAGAAGTTCCATTTGTGTATTTTGTGATCCAAAGTGAGACTCAGGGGCCAAACAAATAAACATGTTCTTGCCATATGTATGAACTGCTCTGGAAAAAATTAAAAAATGGTCTCCAAACCTGGGATCCTTCAAATTCTCATACTTTATTTGTAAAATAATAACATGCTGTCTTGCAACTGAGAGATTATACTTCCCCTTTATGCTTCTAAAGTTAATATAATTGGAGGAGTTGTCTCCAATCCAGACCTTGGAATCTGTGCCCCCTGTTCTATACCCCAGATGGCACTATCATTCTGTGCCATGCAGTTGTTTGGTAAATGTCATTATGAATAAATAATGCTATATGGGACGCTACTCTTTTACATAAAATTATATGTATAATGCAGCTGATCCTGGGGATGGAAAAACTTTTCACTGGTCCTATATCATAGCCTGTAAACCATGAACATTGAATTAACCCAATAAAAGTGACAGTTCTGACCCTGGGCTCTACCCATTACTTTAAGGTTACAGCTTGCGAGTCAGCTCAAATTGTTCTCCGCGTGGTACTTTACTGAAATACTTATCATCTGGAAACCGTATGTAGTGCATATTCTTAATAAATAATAACACATTTTATTTTGGTTTACTGAAAATTAACAGGGCATTTGGGAAATCGCAGTTATTGTGGGAGCCTGTTTCCCATTTACCTTGGCAACACAATAGCTGGCTAAGTGGAAAGAGAGAGAGCCAATAGCTGCGGAGGGTGGATGTTTTTCCCCACTGCTGTTGGTATTCACAGAAAGCCATGCAGCTGGTAACATTAATGGCATCCCATAGACTCCGAGGAGATGAAAGAAGTACAGTGAAGGTCTAACGGGCTTAGCCATGCAGAATTGCCATTCTGTGCAGATTCATTTGGCAGTCAAGCACAGTAAATCTACCCCTTCCCGACGACATAACTGTACTCCAATCTGCAGCCCAAGCATCCTACAATGCTTCAAGACTTCTTCTTTTTTCTTCTTTTTGAGGGGGAAGGTGGGGTTCAAAGCAGGGTTTCTCTGGCTGTCCTGAAACTCCCTCTGTAGACTAGTAGACCAGGCTGACCTTGAACCGCGTGCCTAAGGCAGCTTTGTGAACAGAGCTTCCGGTGGCTACTGCTAAGTTGATAGACTTGCTCTTCTTTTCACTTGGGACAATTTTCTCATAGTCCTGGTTCTGCGCCATTCCTTCTGCTTCCCCCAAATGCCAAATCCTGTGACCAGTCTCCGGGGACTAATTTTAATTGGAGACAAGCATAACCGGTGCGGTGGAAAGAAAGGATCACATAGGATGGGAAGTCGGTGTGAGTGGAAGGCAGCCCGCGAAAAGAACCAAAAGGGGATTTGGTTCTCTTTGTTTCGTCCGTTCTCCATGTCCCCTCCCTTGCTGGTTCTGTGTGTAGTGTTATGGAGGTAGTGAGAGCCCTGTTGCAAATGTGCGATGACTTCACAGCCTGTGGGGTCTGAGTCGATTTGGAGGACACCCTATGTGCACCAAGCTTGCCAGCCTTGCTATTCCTCTTTCCATTGCTATGTTCCAGGAGGGTTCATTTGCATCCTAAGAGCAGGACGTTTAATATTCACAATCCAGGTCTCTGTGTCCCTATTGACGGTTTTTTTTTCCATTTGAGTCTTAAATATAGACCCCCCACCCCATTCCATCATTCATCCCTCCCAGTTCTGCAGGTGTTTCGGGCTTCAAGCTGAGAAGCTATATAACTATTCTTATCTAATGATGCATTTTATATTTCCTGGATTTAGGAGAACTTGCCCCTTGCTTATTCAGTCCCGGCTCCTTTCCACATGGCTGACGGTGGAGCATTAATGACCCGACCACGCATTTGAACACCCACATTGAAAACTAAAGTGAACTTCACCTTGTCTTGCCTGCTCCCTTCCACCCTCACCAACGTGTCTCCAAACTCACCCTGAAAATGTGTCACCCATCATGGTTGATCCGGTCATAATTCCCCACACCTCGGTTAATTGTTCCACCCTCAGCCTGCCCCCTTCCGATGCATCAAATGATGCCACTAAAACAATTTTTCTAAGTGGCAAAGAGGCCACAACCTAGATCTTCCTAGGACCAATAAGGAGAGTTCTATTTTCTGCAGGGTTAGATCCACATTTCAAAGCGGTCCAGCAAGATGGCAAAAGCCAAGGCTCTAGAGCCAAACTGTCTAAGTTAGTTCTCATCTGCGCCCATCATCAGCCGGGTCAACTGGGTTCTGAACCTCATCTTCTCTAGCTGTGCTGTGTTACAGGGCAATGATGAGATAACGAGAGTAAATGAGTAGTGGGAGAAGTAATAGTAAACACGACAGAGCAATGGCCTTTTGCTGCATAAATGAAACACCCTGTGTACGGCATTGAACACCTGCAAATCTTCCACCTCACCATGCACCCTTCTGACCGTCACCTCCCTCTCTGATCACCTGTCCATTGTCATGTAGTTTTATATATGTTTCTTCCATCCCAAACATTCTTCCCATTTGCTGTCCCTTTGTTATTCCTCCACCTAGAAAAATTCTACTCATCAACTTATTTATCCTACATATCATCATTATTGATCCTGTTGTTATGCATTTTAACCATCATCACAAAGTTTAACCAGCATCGGACCAAACTGGACCCTCTGAATGTGAGTGACAGTTGTATGGCTGGGGAAGACTGAGGGACCACTAGTAGTGGCACCAGGATTTATCCCTACTGCTTGTACTGGTTTTTTTGGGAACCCATTCTCTTTGGAGGGATACCTTGCTCAGCCTAGATATAGTAGGGAGGGCCTTGGACCTTCCCCAAAGCAATGTGCCTTATCCTCTCTGAGGGGTGGATGGGGGGCTATGTTGAGGGAATGGGAAGAGAGGAGGAAGTGGGAAGTAGGATTGGTATGTAAAATGAAAAAAAAAACAGCTTGTTTTTTTTAAAAAAATAAAATAAAAAAGAAATAACTGTGACAAGCAAAGAACTTCTTTGTGACCATGCAAGCTAACTTTATCTAGAATAGTACATAGGCATTCGTTAAATTTTGAAGAGATGATTGCTCTTTGACATTGAAATGAAGAAAGGTCAGAAAAATAAAATTAGAGCTCACTGCTCTATCAATCAGAACAGTAAACAGTCTACACAGATCAATGCAATTCTTATGACATTCCTTGGTTGTGTGTGCTGTTTTTATCCCCATCTTACAGGTAAAGACGTAGAGGCGAGCCTGAGATTTGAAAGTGTGCATATAACCATCTCAGGGGGCTCCGTCCTGTTGTTCACAAATATGCTATCTCCTTCCACAAACATCATCCAATGGATACCCATAAAGGGGTCCTTAAAGGATCAAAGAAAGATATTTCTCAGGCATACAGCTTTCTGGGAGGCAAAAAGGGAACCCTATAGGATTCGAACTTCCCAACAGAGCTCAAACCTCAGGTTCCACAAGCCAACTTTTGAGTCAATCTCTTATCAACACTAAAGCTCATTCCTTGTCTGTAAAGGTCTCTAGTGGTATTACCGCCCAAGTCTAGATTATTAAGAAGACAGAGGAAGGAAAGTAAAGAAAACTGCAGTTGAGCTGCTATGCTCTCCCCACAATTCAAAATCATTGCCAAGCAGTTATGATTTAGCCTAGCTAGCCCTCCAAGCGTCCTGGCTTCAGAATGAAAGTTAATTAATTATACTGTCCATTCTTGGCGGTTTGAAAACTCAGCCTTAACACTGTTTTGTAACACACTCGTTTGGTTTGGCTAAGTAAGAGACTTGCTTCAAAGAAAATGTTTTATGCATGTTTGAAGCCAAGGCATTAAGGAATGTTGAAGAGAGAAGGGAATCTTTTGAAAGTATAGGAAGCAAAGAAAATATAACTTACTAATAAGAAATGAGCAAAATTCTTCCATTTGTATTGTGCAAATAAAATAAAACCACGTCTGAAATCAAAGTATCTACAAGTGACCAAGTGTTCTGGGATTTAAGCTCAGCACCTGAGGAAGGCATCCTAACTCAGCTCAACAATTCTCTTTTAATGCATAGGTGTGGAAAGGCAAAAGGAAATCTGGAACCACAAAGGAAAGGCTGGAAGAGTTTCGTGTTAATCGTAATTTAATTTAGATACCTAATCACATTTGTAACTGAAGAAGCCACAAACATAAGAGAAACAAAACTTTCTTAGACTGAATCTCTGTTTGACACGCTTTGACTTGTCAATTTTCCTTTGGCTTTTCTGACTTGTGGGGCGGAAATGAACAAGGTTTTACCCCCTCAGAACTGGAAGCAGCCACACAAAGCTGCTAATTCACAGCGTTAAAGAACAAGAACAGTTTTCACATGAAAGAATTTTAAAACTACATCAGCAAGAGAAAGACGTGAGAGATGGAGAAGTTGTCTAAGTATCTCTTTGACATGACAGTTCCACCTTGAAACAATTTTCCCATTCCTCTCTTTATTTAACACTGTCCTCCATTTTGATATTTAAGGGCTATTTTGTTTCCAAAATCCCATGTTCTCCAGCCACCTTCTACATTAGCATGCCAAATATCACAGACGGAATTAACATAACCTGTGGCAATTTACTATTCTCTGCAGTCAGAGGGCAAACATGCCTCTTGCTTTTCCAGCAGAAAAGCCCCCTGGAGCATGCTCTGTTTTAATTGTCCCTGAAGAGTTTCCACTGATAACCAGGGAGACCCCTGGGTCGGAAGAGTGTACAGAAAAATCCATGGTGAAGATCAGAGAGGAAAGTTCAACCCGGACCCCTTTGGAGAGGGAAAGCAAACTAAGCAGCACATACCCCCAACAACCTGGGATAGGCTATGACTCTTCAAAGTACAGGGGTTTCACATTTAAAAAGAGGTGTATCTATTTCCCAGTGTGCTATGTGGTGGATGAAGTAATGCCAAGTAGCAACTAAGGGAATATAGTCCACAAAAAAAAAAAGAAAGAAGAAAGAACCGAGGGAAATCTTAGAAACGCCTGATTCAGTTCCAGAAAGTCACTCTTGTGAAACTCACAGGGCTGTAAGATTGGTTCTAGTGCTTAGCTTGGGTTGGCTCTGTTACATTGGGGCGGGGGTGGGGAATAAGGAACTAATTGTATAAACTATACCAAGTGTCTGGCAGCCTACATTATTTTCCCCTTGTCCTTCCCACACCCAGCCCTTCCTACAGCCACAGTTTCAAATCTCAGCCTCCTCTGATCTCCCTTTAGTGCCTCCCTGAGTGGATAGTGACAACCATGTTGAGTGCATGACTTCTTGCCAACAAATCCCAGTCGTGGCCATAATTGATTACCTCCCCATCAACACTCTCAGCCTTTGGAAAAGAATGCCGGAGGTGTGGCTCTTAGCCCTGTCGGGAGCATAATTGCTAACACCTACTGGACGTCCGCACCCCCAACAAGCTGCATTCTCTAGCAGGCCATTTATCAGTTGCAAACATTTCTGTAACCCACAGCAGAGAAAGGCGTTTCTCAGTCAGGGGCTCGCCCATGCACATCTTTCAACACTTTTTGTTTAACGTCTTCTGCTTGGGTTGTGTGGATATGACTTTTGATGGCCTTCTAACCACGAACGCCTAATAATGTAGGCACTTTCCTCCTAGCGGGCTGCAGAAAAATGCAATTATAAAGCATGCCTAAGGGACAGGTTCTCCTGGGCTTGTGAAAATAACCATTTCTCCATCAAACCATCTTTCTCACATATTTCACCCAGCCCTGGAAAGCAATGGTAATGTGGACCCTGAACAGAAGGGCCTAGGGAACTTTTCTGCATTGTGGAGATTCTGTACCCACAGAGTTGCCCCCTCCCCAACACTCCAGTTAATTCCTTTCTTTTGTTTAGAATTCTCCAGAACTTCAAAGCCAAGTGATCACTCTGGACATATTCTCAGAAGCCTGTGTAAAATGGTCCACTCCTATCTGTCCCCACTGCCATTTAAGCCCAGCTTCCCCAGATGTATTCCACGAGAACGTATTCCCCAGGTCTCTTCGGCCTTCTGGCCCTCTACCAGATGGGGCAGATCTTTCTGAGTACCAGCTGCTGCCATCTTTGCATCTCCTTTGAAGAAGTATGTATGCCCAGATAACCCAAACTCCTTCCCTGCATGCCCTGTTGATACCCTTTACCTTCTTCCTCCGGGAATCTCTTAAAGGCAGGAACTGTGTCCATGGTGATCACTGTTGTGTACTGTTGCTTAGCACGGTGTGCAGCATAGTATAAATCAAGCACCTGGTTTCTAGAGCTGCCATAAAAATGGCACAGTTTGGATGGTCTAAACAAAATAAATTCATTTTTCCTTAGTCCTGAAGGCCCAAAGTCTAAGCCCAGGTGCCATAGGTTGGTTTCTGTTCTGGCCTTTCATTGGGCTTTGTCCTGGGAGTATCCTCACTTCTGTATGTACATAGGAAAGGCATGGAGGTGGGGTGTTCATTCACATCTCTTTCTATGATGCTACTGATTCGTAACATCTTACACTGCTTGCATGGGTATTGAATGAAACAGAAGGAAATGTCTTATTTTTCCCAGGACTTTTTTTCTTTGAGAAGAGATTGCTGGCTTATGAGAGAATGAGACATGTTATCTAACTTCTCTGGGGTCACAGACTGTAGGCTGACTATCCTTTGCTTCACATCTAATGTCCACTTCTAAGTGAGGTCAGAGCATGTTTATCTTTCTGTGTCTGGGTTGCCTCACTCACGATGGTTGGTTCTAGGTAACAAGGAGAACCTAAGAGATGAATTCATGGATCTCCCTGGCGGAGGAAATAGGCAAGATCTCCTGAGAAAATTTGGAGCATGGGAAGGGGAAGAAGGGAGGCCAGAAGAGGAGAGAAGAGGAGGGAGGAGGAGAACATGAGGGAATGGTGTGGTGAAGATGGGGGAAAGACAGAGAGGAAGAGCAGGGAATGAGATATCTTGATTGTGGGAGTCATTATGGGGCTAGCAAAAATATGGAACCAGGGAAATTGCCAGGAATCCACAAGGATGACCCTAAGCAATAGTGGAGAGGGCGCCTGAACTGACCTTCCCCTGTAATCAGATTGATGACTATCTTAATTGTCATCATAGAACCCTTA
>JAQHUG010000029.1:6512932-6526087 GCA_028555095.1 Dicrostonyx torquatus
ATTGTCAACATCTAGAATAATTTTTTCTAGCTGGGAGGATGTTAGAACTAGGTTGAAATAAACAGTCTGGGGATCGTTTTTCTACTGATGCTGCTTAGCTTGACTGCTTCAAAGTAAAGAGACACTTCCCCTCTGTTTCCACAGCAATGCATGCTTGTACTTCTGGAGATCAAGGAAACACATTGACTCAGAGTGATTCCACATATAAATTAAAGGTCGGGCCACTGTGTTGACATGTGTGTTGGCCATGCAAGCCATCCTTACACTCTTGGAAATAAATATTTCACTTTCAACACTATTCAAAGATAATTGAAATAAAGAGGGAGTTTTCCCCCAAGGATCACAGGAAGACAAGACATTCCGGGAAGAAGCATCAAGCAGTCGAATGTGGAAAGCAGAGAAACACTTATGAAAAGATAACAGGAGGTTGTTTAAAAGGCAACAGCAATTGCAGATTAAACCAAGAAGAAACTAAAAGGAACTTTTGAGCTTATTAATGTGAAGGCCTTTAGTGGCGTGGAAGTTATCTTCAGCTGGTTATATGGACTGAAGCTATAACAAGGTGCTTTAGGAAATAGTAAAATCAGGCAGTGGTGGCACACGCCTTTAATCCCAGCACCTGGGAGGCAGATGTAGGCGGATCTCTGTGAGTTCGAGGTCAGCCTGGTCTACAAGAGCTAGTTCTAGGGCAACTAGGGCTATTACACAGAGAAACCCTGTCTTGAACCCCCCCCCAAAAAAAAATAAAAAAAGAAAGAAAGTAAAAATCGAGCCAGTTCCAAAGTTGTGAGCATGGCAGAGTTCTCCCCATTTCCCATCTATCTTGTGGTGACATGGGTGCAGGGGGTGATGCCCTCCTGCCTGCCCAGTAACGCCTGGGGCAGATGAGAAAACTGGCCCTGGGGTCACATGAGTGAGAGAACTACCCCTGATTCCCACCAGCTGCACCAGAGCAGGCCTATACCTTACCAGGGAAGCACAACAGAGTCAATCCTGTCAGGAGAGAGCGGGGTGAGTCAGCCCTGAAACTGTGAACATGGTAGAGCTGCTCCCACTGCCCATCTGTCTTGTGATAGCATGGGTGGGAGAGAGTTGTCCTCTGCCTCTGTCCATCAATACCTGAGGCAGGTGGGAGAGCTGACTCATGAGAGCGGGAAAGCCAACCCTGTTAGCATAGGTGTAGGTGAGCCAGCCCAGATGTTGTAAGCACGGGAGAGCTGTCTCCATTTCCCATCTGACAGACCAACCGTACAGCTGCCCAGACCCTGACCCACGGCTATGACTTGGCCTCACCCATCATTCACCCCGTCTATGATCTGCTGGAACATGGGAAGTGACCTGACCTGCAGACTCAAAGCTGCAGGATCTCCACGACACAGAGTAATGACAGGATAGGCAGGAGGAGTTCAAGAAAGTGCCCAGCATCAATAGGGCACTAAAACCAGTGACCTTGAACCAGACCAGTTCCTCTTTGCAATGAACACTTGCAAGTAAAGATGCATAGATTAAAGGGTTTAGCGCATGACTCACTGTGCCACACTACAGCTTCCAAGATTTTTAAGTTTTTCCCTTTTTATTTTTTCCTTTTTTTTCTCTTAAATTTTGTCTTATTTGGGGGGTTGCAGGGATGGGGGCAGGTGTGAAGGGATGGGGAAATGTATGAAATCAAGATACATGATGTAAAAGATACTTGGAAGAAAGAAATGAAGGGAGGGAGGAAGAAAGGAAAGGAAAGCTAAGACGTTAGTGCAGTGGCTAAAGAGTGTGCCATGTGAGTATGAGAACTTGGGTTTGTATCTTCAGCACATGTCAGAAAACGGGCACAGCTGCATGCATCTATTATATTAGTGCTGGGGTAGCAGTGACCGGTGAACCCATAGAGCTTGCTCCCTAGCCAACTTAGACAAATTTATGACAGGTTCAGTGTGAGAATCTGTCCTCCGAAAGTAAGGTGATAAAAGACAGCATGAACCTCTGACCTCCACATGCATGCTCATATGCGAACAACCACGCCCCCCATACACACAGGCACAAAATACGATGCGTAGTATGTATAGGAAAAAAGAATGAATTAAAGAAGGAAAGGAAAAAGGAAAGAGAGAGGGATAAGAGAATGAGATGTGAGGGGTAGACCTATAACCCCAGCTACTTAGGAGCTGAAGATGACTAAGTTCCAGATATGCCTGGGAACGAAGTGAGTTCAAGGTCAACCTGGGCAATTTGGGGGAAATTCTAATAGGTCATTCTAAGGACAGCTAAATCCTGAAAGGTGTTCTACTACTCCATTCATCTTATATGCTGCCTTCCTTTCCCTAATCAATCCATTAACAAATATGTATTGAGCAGTTTCATTTCACAGGGCACAAGCTAGTCAACATGGGAATATATCCATTCCATGAGGAGGCAAAATTCATTAAATCGTTGAAAACCAACATAACAAGGTGTTCAGTTCACATCTCCAGTTTAAAGAATATCTTGTTTAATTATTTATAAGTCTATTCAATTTGTCTTAATAAGAGTGAGCAAGTATTGGGGGATCACCACATGCTGGGATCCCCAAGGCTGAGTGCACCCTTTGTTTGTAGAAGGTCCCAGCATTTTGCAGGCTAGATCTCAATTGTCACTTCTAACCCCCAGGCTGTGACATCTCCTTCCTCTATACTCCCAAAGCCATTGCACATTGCATAACCTGTTAAAGCTAAGAATTCACACGGTACATTTCTACATGGCAGGAGGAACACGGTAATTTTTTCTCTGCTGTGTCGACAGTGCCTATGAGGTTGTCTAACACATGCTTAAGAAGTGCGTTCATCAGCTAATTCATTTGATGAGCACAACCCAGACTTCCTCAGTTGGAATATGTTCGCTTACAAAGACAGTACGTGTGTCTGGGGAGCGCCATGAGCTTTTCTTTCCAGGAAAACATATCTGATTTCTTTTCTCTCGAGGATACTGGCACTTTCTCTTTGTCAGATCTCCTGAATTATATTGTTGTCTTCATGGGAGCTCAGTTCTCTTGCTTATTGACTGCCATCTTGTATTTTTGGCCCATGATTGACAGAGCAACTGGAATCTATGAGCAGAAAATCAATAATGCAAGGCCTTCAGACAGTCCATGGATTCTCTTGAAGAAACTGGCTTCCTGGTCTCAGTGGCAGCCACTGATCAGAAGATGTGAAGCTAGCCAGCCATGAAGAGCAGTGATGGAAAGTCAGCCCCGCTCTTTCTTTGCATGAGAGGGTTTTTATATTGGTTCCCTGTGTTTAAATTCTGTGATATTTCTCAGAGAGGGGGATGAAAAATGGGTGGGCGGAAGAGGAAGGAGAGGGAACGGGAGCGCTGGGTGAGCATCCTGGACTGGGACAAATGCATAAGCTTTGTTTTCTCTTCACCACACCAACCTTCCTGGCTCCTTAAGCTTAAGGGACCCTAAATGTAAATTTGTTCTTTAACATAACATTTCCCTTGTGCCAGAGACACTCCAGTAGACATGAAAGAGTCTAGACTTATTACTTGCAAGTTAGCATTTTACTGCTAATGCAGTCTGCCACCCTTTACCTCCTGGTTTTATGGTTGCTTAATTATAGCCCACGGGTCTGGGGTGGTCCTTTGCAACTTCAAGTAAAATCTGACTTCCACTGAAGGCTCCCCATTAGGACCTCCTGCTGAGTTATTGATTATTAAGGTAATGCACTCTGAGGGTTGCATCCTGAACATGGAAATGTAAAAATGAATGCTTCGCAACCACTGGATTTAAGAAAAGAATCTTGCTTAACCGCAGTGCTCCCGTGCTACTTAAATAACTGTTCATTTAAACCACGGTAGCAGAAAACACAACGTACCTGTCCATCAAATCTATGATCAGCAGTTTTCCTTCTCCACTCTCTAAACAAATAGCATTTTTCTTGGGAAAAAGTGAAATATTTGCTTATGGAAGAAAGGAGGGACTAAGGGAGGGAGGAAGGGGAGTGGGTGGAGGAGAAGTAGGAAGGCTGAATAAAAGAGGGGAGAAAGGGCCTCACTCTTCGAATTTAACAGATTATTTTTTGAAGACATGGTCTATAAAGAGAGGCCCCACATGAGCAGAAACAGGTGTCAGGTTTCCTATGAACACAGCACTAAGGAGGGAACAAAGGAGAGGAAGAGAGCGAGGTGAGGCTCCTTCATTATTTAGATGGAAAAATATGAGTCTGGGTTCTAACAGGACCATCCTTTATGACAATCCTCCCTGGGAGCCCACACACAAGATAAATCCTGGCAAATGGCACGCAGGAAATGGAGTCTGTTAGATAAATCGTCTGTAGGTGAGGGGTGGTGAGAGAGCCACCTATCCCGGCACAGGGAAGGCACTTCCATTTGTAGAGCTGCTGTTCAATGCTGATGCCCACCGTTAAAGCCGCAGGCACAGCCATGGCGAAAGACTAGGAGGCAAGCAATACCGCCGGCGGCACCGAGGATGAATTGGGCAGGTAGTCCGCCCAGAACAGGTGCCTTGTTTTAGGTAAGTGCAACAATCGGAGGTTGATAAATTCACTTGACTCTCAGAGAGGAAACAGAACCATCGATCACCTTTTTAACCACAAAATCTATGGGAAATAGATCCAACAGTTATTCTCGAAGGTACGTGGGATTAGTTTTTGAAAATGCCGGAACCCCACCGTCTTCGCGTGCCTGAGAGAAAGAGAAAATGCTGTTTGTGTGAGAGCTTTCTAACGTAGGCTCCGGAATCATACTGAAAAAATGCAACCTGCTACCCAAAGACTGTGGAGTAGATGTCACTGCTGCTGTTTTGTTCTTGGTGAAAGCAGCTCCAATCTGCGAATTGGAAAACAAAAGCTAAAACTAGTCCTCAGAGGTTGTCTGCCATTCATGTAATGATTTGGGTGGAGACATTTGAATCCTAAATGGTCCAATGAGGGCCAATTATCATTTCATGAGTACATGGTCGTTAGTATTATTCATTAGGCAGCTTCATCTGTGGATCTTAGCAATCTTTGCCAAACAAGTAGCATTAACCAGGCTTTCTGTGGATGGGATCTCAGGAGACCTTAAGGTGCCAGGAGATCCTGACATGCAATAAGATCAGGTCAGATATGTGCTTCTGAGAAAACTGGGGCCAACAAAATTAGGGATTCGATTTTGTCTGATGCTGAATGCCCATTAATTAACATAAAGGGTGGAGCCTCCTGTGGGAAGGTACTGATTTTTTATTATTATTATCAGAAGGACTATTTTTAATTGGATCTGATAATAACATCCTCTGAGCCATATAAACCTCGGGACAGTTCTGAGGCCATAAATTCAAAATTCCAAACCTGAGATACCACAGAGAAAGAACGATAAAGTTGCTTTCTTTTCTCACAGAAGGACCAGACTAAAATGAAAGGGCTTCAGGGGAGGGGTGTGCTTGCAGGAGATGCTATGGAGTATAGTAGCAAGCTGGGTTTGGGAACATTTTACTAGCGCACACTGTAGACTCAGCCTGCACCATCCTCTCCCCACCACACTAGGGGTCAGGCACACACTCCCCATGCATTTCAAATGCTATTTTCCTATCTTCTCCTAGGTCTGTCCCCTCCCATCACACATACCCTACCACACACACACACATGCACACACACACAACTACACACACACACACACACACACACTTCCCTTCTCAATCCTCCTGTCTTTTCCCCTCTTTGACTGGAAAAGTTTCAGATTTCTTAAAAATGATCCACCACAATTTTTCTAGTTCTCTTTAGACAAACTATTATCCGTATGGTGTAATTAAGTTTCCTTTCCCCTCCCCCCTTCATTGACTCTGCCGGATGGACAGTACCATAAATCTTGTGAGCAAATATTCAGGCTTAAACCCTCTATGTGAGCATCATAATTTAAGTGGATTCATTCTCAGTTCATCTCTTGGAGACATGATCTCATAGCGTCTGTTCGGGACAAAGACAGCCATCCTGATTACCTGGAAGAAAAGTTTATCCCAGACTACTAGAGACAAATCCTTTTGTTTTTCAAACGCAGTTGATATAAGATTTACTGCTTTTGTGTTACGCAGAAGGCATGCACATGTGTACATATTCGTGTTTGCATACAAGTACATACATAGTGTACATTGTGAAGAAAATCTTTAAAAATCAAAATTGTTTTGTTTTGCTGAATGACGGAACACCCTTGTTCTTATGCGTAGGAATGTCCAGCAGGGGTAAGCACCTAGTGCTGCAGTTTCTCAGCCCTGCCCTTACCCTGCTGAGGAGGAGCCAGAGTGTCCTTTGTGGTCCTCTTGATGCTGGGAGGAATTTCCAGGCAACAGCAGAGGTGCAGCTTTCTTAAGAGGAAGTTCATTTGATTGATCGATTAGGCTCTATTTTGGATGGCTCGTTTTTAAAACATTTTATTAGGTTTTGTTTGATTGTTGTGATTTGTTCTCTGTAAGTGGTGTGTGTGTGTGTGTGTGTGTGTGTATGTGTGTAGGCATTCATATGCCACAGCACGTGTGTCGAGATGAGAGGACAATTTGTAGGAATAGGTTCTCGCCACCAAGTGGAATGCGGAGGCAAACTCAGGTATCAGGCTTAGACACTAGTGTCTTTAGCCATGGAGCCATCTTGTCAGCCCTGGCTGGCTGATGTTGTAATCATTTCCTGAAGGTGAAAACCAGACCACTTACATAGGTAAGGACGGAGCAGCAGTCTCTGAAATGACTAGTTCTTAAGTCTGCAAATCTATTGGATCTGGTTAGATTTCTTGAACCCAGATTGAGATAAGTGATTTCAATTTTTATTTGATGTTATATAGACACAGAGCAAGTCAATGGGAATGAAACTGGCAGTTTCTAAAACTCTGGCTCTGCCTTGGCCATGTGGACACAATGCACTATGACTTGCTAAGATAAGAACAACTCGCATATGGAGCAGTGTGAAGATGGCTTTGTTTTTGCTCTCTTATGCTTTCCATGCCTAATAAACAAGGGGGCCGTCTTAGTCATCTGTCTTCGGTTCTTTTTCTGCTGTGTGATAAAACGCAGTATCTCAGAGAAATGGTTTTTTGTAGATCCCAGTTCAATGCATAGTCCATCCTGGCAGGAAAGTCAAGGCCAGGAGCTTGGAGCAGCTGGTCACACCACCTCTGTAGTCAGAGAAATAAATAAGCTCAGATTCTCAGTTCCCCTTCCCAATTTACACAGTTTAGGACCTCTGCCAGGAACGGTACTACCTACTAAGGACAGCCAGGTCTTCCCAGCTCAACATCATCATGACTATCCCTCACACTCAGGTCTTCCCAGCTCAACATCATTGTGATCATCCCTCACAGTTATATGTGTAGGGCCATCTTAGGTGATTCAGGATTCTGTCAAGTTGACAGTGCTAACCAGTGTGTCATCTTTGTTTTCTTTTGAGCCAGCATTATGCATCTTGTGCTGTATTGCACCCTCAAGTCTCTCTGAGTGGTGGTCGTGGCGGTGGTGAAAATTTAAGACATTCATGGCAGATACTTATACTGCATAGATTATTATGGCTGCAATTGCTTTGGTTTTTATGATTCCCGATCCTGTAGTAATCCAGGGGCTACTTAATAAGTCCCTTGGTGAAAACTGTTTACCCATAAACACTTTCCTTAAGGCTGAGTGGCAATTAAGGTGCAGGGAAAGGTAAATGACCTCGTTAAGGCCTTGGCCTATGCGGGGCCCTGGTGGCCCGGAACTGCCAGCAAACAGCAGCTTGCTCACACCGATTCTTTTGTTTACCGTATCTCAGGCCTGCCGTCATGACTGCTGGGTGTGCAGCATCCTTCATCGTGTAACGTGGGAATGCGACACCGGGGTTGCAACAGTCTAAGCAGGGATGTGCGCCCATGGGAATCTGAACTGCTGCCTGGAAGCCTGCACATCCTGAACTGAAAGTTCGGGCACTTGGGTGACAGTCGTCTCCTTTTTTCTCAGGAATTAGCAGAATTAATCTTGGCTTACCCACACTCAGATCCTATAATCACCCATCCACTGATTTATTTCAGCCAGTGTCACGAATCCGTCTAAATCCTTCACCTACAGAGAGAGCTCACAAACCCTGCAAAGTATTATTCACTTGACTACCCTGCTGGTGCTATCATAAAATGCTGCTTAATTATTACTAACACCACAGCATTTAGTGGATCTCCATTATGGGGCTGCTAATCCCTTTCTCTCTGTGTGTGGTAAGCTCTTTGAAGGGAACATGGCATCCTCTAAGATGCTCAAGATGGCTATCATGCAGGGTCAGCAAAGTGGGCACCACCAAACAGGGCTCACAATACAGACCTTTTGCTTCAGGTTGTCCACACTGACTACAGCAAAATCCACGCCAGCGCTCACCCAGCGGACACTACTATAAACACGGATGCTTCAAAGGGTGGAATCAGTCGCTCCTGTAACTCTGTACTAACCAAGAGAAAAGAGGAATGAAAAGACTCAACATGCTTTTCACACAAGTATTTCTACAAAACTAAAAGAGTTCAGGGTGTTGGCTAATAATACCCACACATCTAAGCAACTGGCCTTTCCTGTTTTGTAAGATTTATGAGGCAGAATCTTGTGATTTATTTTATTTTATTTTATTTCAGCTGATTTCCAATTTCATGGGTGAAATGGAGAAATGGGTGTTCCTCTGCCGAGCAGGAATTTTGAACAACATGGGCTTTGAATCCTCACCTCTCCACTCCACAGCTCAGTCTGGCAGGCAAATGACCATGGGAAGAAACTGTGGGTTCACCTCCAGCGTCACCCCTCACCTCCTGTTTTATTTAAAACCTCAAATGAGCTGGCCAAAGAGCTTCTGGGGAGCCCCCTGTCTACAGGTCCCCTCTTGCCTTATGAGCACTAGAGATGTGTTTTACCATACTCAACTTTAGGTTCTGAGGATTTGAACTCTGGTCCTCACATTTACCCGCTAAGCCATCTTTTCAGCCCAAAGTCATATTCTTCTCATGTGTGTGTTCAGACAGTCAAGGGCTAGCACTTACGTACGCATCCTCTCTTCTACTAGAGAGTATGTAACTCTTAATAGTCAAAGGTAACGTGTGCTCTGAAGTTGCATTCCAGTATTATAACACATTGTTTCATCTTCCCTTGGGTTCCAAGACTTAAACTCATCAATTAATTTGGGAAACAATCTGGTGACCAAAGAGCATTTTCTCCGAGACTTCTACCCACAAATCTCTGCAAAGCCAGGACTCTTCAAAGCGCCAGCAAATTTGAAATGGAGAGAGCATATGTTTCCAATTAAGATTCAGATTTGTCTGAATCACTCTTCAGGCATCAAAACAGGAATAGCTGACCAAACCCATTTCAATATCATAAGAAAGGGGAAGGAAGGAGCTGAGCTTCCAGAAGTTGCTGGGTCTGCTCCAGATGGCACAGATTGAATCTAAAAAGCCATGAACAGTTTTTCAGGATCGATCTGTGTCTGCGTGTGTGTGTGTGTGTGTGTGTGTGTGTGTGTGTGTGTGTGCTAGCATGCCTGTGCGTGTGTGCTGCATATGTATGTGTGCACATGTTCAATTTCATTTTCAGTACTCCAAACAGGTGACTCGGTGTATCTATCCACAGGGGACTACAACCAGTGTGTCAAGAAAAGAATTAGCCATCAATGCAACTCCTGTGCCCCCTGCATGGCAGCTTCTCCGATGAAAGCGAGGGAGGTCACAAGTTGAGAGAAAACTGAAAGTTGAGAGGTCCATTTGGGAATGAGTTTACGTTGCCTCCTCTTGCTTTTGTTGCTGCCAGCTAGGATCCACGCCCCACAGCACAGGAAGCCTAAATGATCTTTTCTGTTTTCTATGGCATTGGTATTTGCTGAATTCTCTTTGGAATACCTATTCTTCCCTCAACCACCGGTTAAGAATTTTCCCCTCACCTACCCAGCTGCAAAGGGATGAAGCCAAGATGAAGCACCAGGCATAGCTCAAGACAGCTAGTGAAAACTGAAGTCCATACGTACATGAGCGCACGTGTGTACACACACATGGTAATTTATGCCACTGTCGTTACATAAACTTGTAAAGTTATATGTGGTAGAAGGCTTTTTCCTTTTCTCCCCCTCTTCTTCTTCCTCCTCTTTCTCCTCTTCTTCTTTTTCTTCTTCTTCCATTTTTACTTTGGAGCCAAAAGTGAAAACATTCAGCCTTGCAGTCTGGCTTGTAGGAAAGTGTGGAAAGAGGTGTTTTCTAAATGGTTCATTTCACAGGCTCCAATATTCTCAGGTAATAGCTGATGCCTGGGCACCCAGCACTGGAACCGGAACATGGCAGGAAGCAGATGGTATCATATTGCCTGGGTCTCACTGTCTAGTTAGTTAGGTTGAGAGTCTGCCAAGTTCAAAATAAAGCACCTTTCTGTTCACAGGGCACCACACACGTGACAAACTTGGGTGGCTTCTCTGCCACTGACAGCAAGTCCTGAAGAAAGAAGCACAGGTGTGTTCTCGTGAAGAGAGGAGGGAACAGAGTGGAACCAGTAGCAGGGGAGTCACTCTCCTTGTTCATACATTTAACAGACAGAGCAGAGTGGTTTGCTGACTTGCAAACCACTGAAAAGAGCAATGGAAATTCAGTCACAGCAAACAAAGATCAACAGCCTGGCAAACGCGGCAGCAGCCAGATGGACAATTGGGTCACAGGTCATCGAATCAGTCAGACAGTGCCATATAAAACATCAGGCTGGCACTAACAGGGAAGACCCACCTAGCAGACTGTCACACGGGCATGCAAAAAACAGCCTAGTTACTTAGGAAGGGCCTGAGAGTGGGAGAGAAAGAGAAAATACGGTTCCACACCAAACCCTACTGACTTGGTCAACCTCTTGATAGGAGCATTCCTCGTTTGGGTTAAGTATGTGCCTACAAGCAATGAGTGTGACCTCCCATGTGACTTCTTGAGCATCTACTCTGCATTCACTTCTTAAATACAGATGTTGCACCTAGACTTATGAACATGTTACATGTAGAAAAACCAGCCAGACACCGCCAGCCACAAGCAAAATCCTGTGCAGCAATCCTGATGTTCTAGAAGGTGCAGAGAAAAGAGAAAACAACAACACCAAAGAAACAGAAGCAAAGTTTGCACAACTGCAAGAAGAGATGTTGATGGGGAAAGGTTTTAGCCAATGAGGCTAATAGTCACGCCCCGCCATTAGCCATTAGCTAATTATTTGGGTGGGCCCTTAGGTCCCCCTTATATATAAAAGACGCAGCCCACATGTGAGCGTGCTCTGGCTCTTGGTCCGGTGCACGCCATCAGAAAAGCGTGGGATCCAGGATCTGGTATCCTAAGTCTGTTTGTATTTCTTACACCTATTAAAGTGTATATTTTAAAGATAGCTGGCTTGGGTAATCATTAATTAAACCCATACAAGATGTGGAAAGGAAGACCAGTGCTGCATAAGATAGTAGACCCTCAAAGGAGGAGTCAGACGCCCGTCTGGATAGATTTCACTGTCTTAGAGCAGCAGGGCGGAAAAGCCAACAACTGATACCAGACCCGGGGCAACTAACGTTTTCAGCTGAACATGTTTTCCTCTGAACAGGAGATCCCAGCTACCCCAGCCTCAGGAGTTTCCTTTATAGTGTGAAGGAATCTTTACCTTGAAGAACCATGAGTATGATCATTCAGGGATCTAACAAAGGTGCTCAGAGTATGACAGCCACTACTTGAAATTTACCTGGAGGGAAATGCTGAACTACATAGCCGGAACCACTTTGTTCAGGTCATTCTCAGCTGTGAATCCTGTAAAGTCACTCAAGGAAGTTTGGGGCATAGCTGACATCAGGTGAAGCCTGGTCCCATGACTATATTGATATCACCCATGCTGTCCCTTTCTGAATTTCTTGGCTCTGCTCTTAAGTGTCATGATTTTCCTAAACCCAAACTTTTGGCTTCATTCTTTGACCAAGGAAGATAGAAAAAGAGCCACAGCTTGACCTGGTTTTACAGCATCTTGCATGGGCCACTCCTGACCCATGTCCCTTTGAAGCCCACTTACTGCTGTAGGCCGAACAGACTGTGGTATGTGCAGACCCCGTGAGTTGTGATTCTCTGCCATTCACCTCCTCTCTGCCTTTCTCCTTAGCCTTCTGTGTTAACTCAGTCATTTGCCACAAAACTTTATGATTTTGTAGCATTTCCCCAATTGTGCCATGGGACCAAAACCTTAATACATTTTTTTCTCATTTTAGTCCTATTTAGAGATTTCATACTTCAGAGGATCCCTGTTCTTGATTGCTGGTACCCAAGTATGTTATACAAATTTGATTGGATTTCAAACTCTCTAGGAGGCATGTCTTTAGGCATGTATGTAAAGGAGTTTCCAGAGTTTAGCTGAGGACAAAAGACTCACACTAAGTGTGGGTGGCACTATTGTATGGGCTGGAATCCCCAGCGTAAAGAGAAGGAAAATCAGGAGAGAGTGTTTTCCTTCTTCCCATAAATGTGGGAGGTGAGGCATCACAGCTACTAGCCATGTTTGCCTCCACGAAGGACTGCACTTTCAAATTCTGTGTCATATAAATCTCTCTTTGAAGTTGCTCATTGTCACACGTTTGGTCAAAGCAATAAAATAAGTAACTGGCATGCTTACTTTCTAGAAAGCCCAAGTTCTGTGAACCTAAAATTTACATTTTTGTTCTCTTTTTCCGTTTACTCTTTCTTGTACAAACCCTCACCCTCTTCACCACTCCCAGAAAGTATCTGCAGGTACTGACAATGTTAAATGCTCACTGCTGTAGAGGGAAAATTATCTGGCAGTCAGGATAGTTGGCACACCATACTTCTAAATAAGAAACATGGCACACCATACTCCTGAAGTCAGAACACTGAATTCTGAAGTAGTGTGAGAATCCAGTAGCTGACCTTTTGGTGAGTCTGCACTCTCCATGTCTCTTTTAATGGGCTTCTTATGCATAGAGACCCCAGTGGTATAAGCACTTATCATCCAATTTGAGGTGATATGCTAACCAATCACAGTCTGTAGGCTTCCATTATGTAAGTGGTTGTTTGCTCCACTAAAATCAGGAACAAGATAAGGTTGCCCACTTTTTACATATCTGATCAATAGAGCACCTGAAACTTTAGCTAGACAAGTAAGTAAAACTACTAAAGGAGATCAAGAGGATACAAATTAGAAAGGAA
>JAQHUG010000029.1:6534207-6549806 GCA_028555095.1 Dicrostonyx torquatus
CTCATAGTTTTGGAACTTGACTCTGTTATTGCTTGGATCTGTGAAGTCCTCCACAGGCTCATGCTCTAAATGTTGGTTTCCTATTTAGGAAGGTTGTAGAACCTTTAAGAGATGGATCCCAATGGAGTAAGGAAACCACTGGATCCTGGAGATGTCTGCATCCTGATCTTCCATGACAGGAAGAGCATTCATCGCGTACTCCATCTGATTGAGCTCAGCTGCTCTATGAGGTCTTCCTTACCATGATGAACTGAATCCCCAGAAGCAAAGAGACCAAAGAATTCATTCCCCATTAAGGTGTTCCTGCGGGGTACAGTAAGTTGCTCCTGTTAGGTACAGGGGGTATAATAAGTTCCTGCTGGGTCCAGTGGGCACAGTGAGGTGTTCCTACTGGGTACAGTGAAGTGTTCTTTCCCGCTGGGTGTTGTGGGAATAGTGATAAGAAAAGTACCTTCTGAGTAGTGAATAGTACAGCCATTTCCCAACTCTGCCTCCTGAAAGCAAAAAGGAGTTATTCTATTTTTACGTGTACACAGATGTGGGGTCAAGGTTGGTATGTGGATGTGTGAGTGCAGGTTCCTATGGAATCCAGAAGAGTGTGCTGGATCCCCTAGAGCTGAAGTTATAGACAGTACAGGCTGAAACTGCTCAGGAAGAGCATCAAACAGTCTTGACTCCTGAGCCACCTCTCAAGTCCCAAACTCTTTCTCTTTGATATATGACTTGCAAATCTGTTTAGTTCCCAGCACCCATGTAGGGCTGTTCACAAAAGCCTGCAGCTCCAGCTCCAGGTCCAGACAGTCCAATGATCTTTCCTGGCCTCTGTGGGTACCTGCACCAATGAACACATGGCCCCACACATAACTAAAAAACAAAATAAATCTTTTAAAAAGACAGATTTGCAAGTCATATATCAAAGAGAAAGAGTTTGGGACTTGAGAGGTGGCTCAGGAGTCAAGAATGTTTGATACTCTTCCTGAGCAGTTCCCAGCCTGTACTTGGACCTGGAGCTGGAGCTGCATGCTTTTGTGAACAGCCCTACATGGGTGCTGGGAACTAAACTCAGCCCCCTTCAGGAAGAGTGGGCACCATCAACTGCTGGGCCATTTCTCCAGATTACAGACACACTTTTTCTTTCTTCTGCGTATTATAATTGCCAATGACTGAGAAAAAAATCTTAACATGTAAATTAGCATAAATAGAGGGGAATCAATCACTCTGCACCTATATATCTCAGGGTACTAAGGAGAGTACGGAGCTACAGAACACTGGGCTTGATCCCCCATTACAAAGCAAACTAGGAGAAAAGGAACAGGAAAAGCACTCTAACATTCTAGCATTCAAAAACGTTAGAGTTCAGACTTCTAACATTCAAAGTTAAGTTGACTGGGGTCCAAGAAAGAAAGAAAAGTTAGATTTAAATTAGAAATAATATTCTTCATTTTCATCTCTCATTTATAATCCTGTGACCTTCATTTTCCTTATGAAAACCAGAATATTTTCTTGGTGTTTGATTTTTGCAGTTCTAGGAATTGAACACAGGGACTCACACATGTTAGACAAGTGTTTTTCCGCTGAGCTACATCCCCAGCCTAGAGCCTAGAGTCTCTTTCCCTCTTTCCCTTCTTCCCCACCACCCCCGTTCTCCTTCCCATCCAAAGGCTGGAAACTGAGGCTCCTGGGTGCTAACTGACGATCTGGAGGACACGTGACTTGAAAGTAGCAGTGCTTGTTTAGCTCTGTAGCTCCTGTTTCTCTGTCCTGTGTACACTGTGGAAAAGGCTATCTTCACAGACAAGTCTAATAACCTGAAGGAGCTTAGTACCTCTTTAGAAGGTGTCCCTGTCTCTTTGAGTGTTTTACTAACCAAGGCCAGCAGACTTCTTTTCTTTTTCTTTTTCCTAACAAATTCTGTTGAGCCTTAATACAAATGAGCAATGATATAGAAAGAAAGTGAAAATCAATGCCACTGATTAAGAAACTGTCCTCTAATTTGCTACTTGACACTCAGCCTTAAAGATTCATGACAGGAAAATCTGTATTTGGCTTGATTGCTTGCAGAGAAAATCCTTCTATGGGTGGACAGTCTTTGAGGTTGTGAAGATAGCAATAATGCTAGGTTTATGACACTTTATTGTGCTCACTGTGGAAACTATCTTTAAATTCTTAATTGATGTGTCATGTTTCTGTGGAACAATGTAATAGCTTGATTCATATGAAAAATACAATCCTTCAAATTAACTCAACACAAGCTAAGTAAAGATCCTACACCCATTTTACAAAGAACAGAGGCACAGAGAGTTGAGCAACTTGCCCTAAGACATAATGACTGTCAAGACCCTTGACTTCGCTCACTTGCATCTGTGGTCCAGTATCATATAACCAAAAGTTACCCAACAAATCTCCTAGCAAAAGAAAATGCCCAAACTGAAGGTGAAACATAATTTTAAACCTCCCTAACTTTGAAAGCTGGTGGAAGTCACACACACACACACACACACACACACACACACACACACACACATATATATATACATATATATATATATATATATATATATATATATATATATATATATATATATACACAGCCGGGGCAGCGTCCCATTAGCTGTTTATACGTTCTATAATTGAAATAAACTTGCCATGGAGAGATTATAAGACAGGAAAGGCTTATAAATTTATAATTTACACAGGCACATCACAAAAAAGCAAAATTAAATACACCTCAGAACCAAATAGGATTAAAAAAAATGTGCCATCCACACTAGAGAGAGAAAAACAGGGAGACAAGTCAATCTGAGGGTAGAGTAAGAGTTTTAGAGTAGATAAATTTTCTGAGGAACAAACTGTGAGTGTGGCATTCACTCTTCTTTCTGAAGGGTCAAGGTCTACTGGATCCACCTGTAAGGTAGGTGAACTTCAGGGGAAGGTCCATCCCTTTGCTTTAGGGGGAACAAAGGATGAGAAGGTCACAGACACCTTGTTTCCAAGGCTTCTTGCTTACTTTGAAGTATTCAATGCATTGAAGTAGCATATTCATTAGTGTATTCAATGCATTGAAGTAGCGTATACATTGGCGCATTGCTTTCTGAGCCTTTGCAGTGCCCAGTGTTTACTGTTGAGCAACAACCTTTACTTACAGGGCCTCTGTAATCGTGGTACAGCTCTGGGGAACACCCTGCCTTTTCAGGCTCTGCCACAGCCTTATGATTCCATTGCTCTTCTCCTATGGTTTCATTGCTCTCTTCTCCTACATCACCTTGGGGATACACTTGGCAACCTCCTCCCTGCAACTTTCATTTAAAAATATTTATTGACACAGGCCCGTCCACACTGGGTGGGGAGGTGCCATTAGGATGAGCACATCCATGGTGTAGAGATGGGAGAGAAAGAAATAATGGTTCTCCTGCTGTGAGAAGCAAAGGCAGTGAGCAACAAGCTGATGTCGGTGGCCTGCTTGCCACCCAGGACCATGGTGACATTGGGGCCCGGGTTGCTGCCAAGGGCCTTGCTGCTGGCAGGGCCATACTGATCTGGGTGACCTGTGCTGTCTCCGAGGCCACTGTGACATCTGGGTCTGGGCTGCTGCCTAGAGCCATGTCCGTGGTCTTTCTGTAACTGGGGTTTGTGTTGATGTCTATGGCCTATGTTAACACAATAGGCCTTAAGAACCATGCATGTTGGTGTCTGAGGACTGTACTGAGCCAACCACACTCTTCACAGGACCTGGGATAGATGGTCCTGCCCCTTGCTGGATACTACACAGCATCAGGAGAGCTGGCCCTGCCCCTTATGGGAGAGCTGTGCCCTGCCTATGCCCCAAACTCAGGAGATGATCCCATCCCTCACCATAGGTGTGAGAAAGCTGGTCCTGATGGCATGGGTATAGGAGAGCTGGCTCCACCCGTTACCTGAGGAGGCCAGTTCTAATGGTCCAGACAGACCAACTCAACTACCACCTTGGCCCACATCCTAGGCCTTGATTTGGCCTACCTTAACATTTATCCCATCTATGACCTTCTGGAGATTATGAAGAGACTAATCTTGCAGAATGATTGTCACAGAATCTTTATAACTCAGAGCAACAGTAGGAGCCTACAGGAGTTTCAGTGAGGGTCCAGTGATAATGGTGTGTCAGACACCAGAGACCAGAGGCCAGAGGCCAGAAGCCTTGAACGAGACCAAAGACTCAGTGCAATGAACATATGTGGGTGGGACAGATTGAACAAAAGGGTATACTTGGATAAATGAAAAAGTGTTGAAGAGGCAGGAAAGATGGATGAGTGAAGTGCTTTTGTTAGTTTGTTTTATTTAATTTTAATTAATTTGAGGGGGGTGGTTTCTTTTGGGAGGGTGCTGTAGGGGTGAGGGGCAGATTAGAGGGACTGGGAGGTGAGCAGGATTGAACTCCATGATGTCAAATTTCCAAAGAATCAAAAAAGAATTGTTATTAAAATAAATAAATAAATAAAGTGGTTTCTTTTGGGAGGGTGCTGTAGGGGTGAGGGGCAGATTAGAGGGACTGGGAGGTGAGCAGGATTGAACTCCATGATGTCAAATTTCCAAAGAATCAAAAAAGAATTGTTATTAAAATAAATAAATAAATAAATAAAAGCTTAAAGCAAAATATATTTATTCATTCACTTATTTAATGTGTATTCATGTGTGTTTTGTGTGTGTGTGTGCATGTGTGTGTGTGCCACATAAGTACGGGTACCTACAGAGGCCAGAAGAGGCTGTAAGATTCCTGGGAACTAGAATTACAGGCAGCTATAAACCACTTGACATGGGTGCTGGGAACTGAACTTAGTTCTCTTAAAGTCTAAGCCATCTCACTTGCCCAGCTTTAAACTACTTGAATGAATGAACCTGCCTCTCTGCCCTTTGACTGCAGCATTTCTCTGTGTGTCCTTATACAGGGAAGAAAGAATTAAATTCCAAATCAGAAGAGGAACACTGCAAACAGATACATAGGAGTAAGCTGAAGGTTACAAGAACAATTCTACAATCAAATTCTTCTCGTGTCAAGACAATCCAACGCAGCAACGTTATTGGGCCGTAGAACTTTGAAATTACTCAGGGACAAGTAACTGACAAACAGAAGAAAAGATTATAAAAGTCATTCTACTAATAACTTCAATTTGAGGTAATTATTGGGAGAGGAAACAAAAAAATTATGGATACTTGAACTAATCAAGTTTCAAGAGCATTTCCTTCTAATGTTAATTTGAGTTTAATGTTTCATCGTCCTTTATACTTTAAAGACAAAGCCAACTGCATGGGCTATATGAATTTTTCTATTGCTTGTAAATTTAGGAATCAAAGGGAATTAGTTGTTTTTCCTCATTGCTGAGATCAAATATCTAACAAAAACAATTTTTGTGAATGAAGGGCTTATGGGGTCATGGGTCAACTGCGTAAGCTAGCATGGCGGGACACAACTGCTCGTCACGTTGTGCCTGCAGACCAGAAGCAGAGAGGATGAACAGAGATGGATGCTCAATTGCTTTCTCATTAATCTTCAGTCCAGGACCCAAGCCCCACAAGCTACTGCTGTTCACAGCTAGAGTACATCTTTTTATGCATGGTAATGTCATCTAGAATCCTCCTCCCAGACATTTGACTCCTGAGTGATTTAAATCCTCTCATATTGACGATAGTTATCATCTGGCATAGATGTAGTTATGTAGTCAACAAATTAGATGAAACAACATATGTAAAGACAGCAAAAGGAGAGGTAGAAAAGGAGAGCGAGAGGGAGAGAGAGAAAGGGGATAGCTAGGAACAAAGAGAAAAGGAAATTTGGAAGGAACTAGAAAATGGAGATAACAAAGAACAATGAAAGAAAACTGCAGGAGAAAACACCAGATCAAGAAAAGAAAATAAGAATTTCTGAAGAGCCCCACTTCTGACAACCTCTCCCTAGAATTCTAGATTCAAAGCTATATACAATTTCATCTGCTCCCTAGCTTGATGGGTGGACATACCTAATCTTATTGTGTAAGAATATACCCACTTTTTACTGATTCTCTTAAATTTTCAGACCCCCCAACACAAGCCTAGGAGTCCATTGGGAAATCATTGGTAACGATCTACAAAAGGAATTTTCGATCTCTTCTTCCACCCCACTCACTCCTTTCTTTCATTATATAATGGAATATCTTATTTGCAAATCAGTAGCCTGAGTCTTGCTGTACTTTGAGAACTTTCCCTATCTGCATAACCTGTGCTCCCTTTTAAAAATAACCCAAAGTCCCTGGATTTCAGAAAATTTTGTGAGCAATGGGTATAATTTAATCCAAGGCAGATCCGGCCTCTAGAAAAGAGATTTCACTCCAGATATAAATGAAAGAAATGTGCTGCATGTTGGATAGAAGAGTCATGATCCACACTGCAAAGTCTTTGTTTAAAAGATGTAGTGATGACAGGGAACTAATACAGACATGGATTCCTTTCAGAAACTGGTCATTGGAAGGCGTTCCCTGTGGGAGCAGGCAGAGCTAACAGTGGGGATGCAGAAGGAAAAGGTAGAGTCAGTGATGCGTGGTGGATTCCAGGGAGAGAGAGGTCTCCAGATGCTAATGAGGACTAAACAGAAGTGTGATGAGAACTGGAAGAGAGTGCACGAGGAGGACCAAGGAAAGAGAACAGATTAAGGATGCCAATGTTGCACTGGTGGCACAGACCAGAAAGCCCTGTTTTAAAACTGCAACAGCTTTTTATCTGTTGCTTTGCTGAGTCAAGAAATCTCTCTTAAAGGAGCTATGGCACGCAGCCAGCTGTGCTAAACTTTATATTTGTGTCTAGAATTTCTTTTAAAACCCCCTCAGGTTTTACATGGAGTCAGTAGACCACGTTAAGGCACCAAACTGTTGTAATGAGGAGGAGTGGGCTGTGTCCTGCCGTCTCACCTGGCTCCCGGCCGCTGGGCTAGCTTACATTTGAAATAACCACACGAAAATTGTATTAATTAAAATTACTGCCTGGCCCATTATCTCTAGCCTTTGCTTGGCTTACTCTTACATCTGATTCAGCCCATTTCTAAAAGTCTGTGTGTCACCACGAGGTGGTGGCATACCAGACAATTCTAAGATACATCCATCTCAGGTAGGAGCATCATGGTGTCTGGCGTCTTGCATCTTCCCTTCTCCTCAGCCTTCCGTTCTGTCTACTCCCCCCACCTAAGGGCTAACCTATCCAACAGGCCAGGAAGTCTCTTTATTTAACCAATGAAAACACAGAAATACAGAAGAACGCTCTTACACCACTTGTCAGACAACGCTCATGAGGAGCCATTTTGGTTCCTTCATTGTCTTTTAATCAAAGCTGACTAAAATTCCCACTGGGTGATGACAGCATCACAGATATTAGTGTATGTGCATGTAATTGACAATATAGAAAAGCCTTGGAGATTCATATGTAAAATACCATATCACAGATAGCAAAGGATATCTTTAACATTCATATATATGTTGCATGTGTGCATATACACATATATATTCCAGTTTAGGCTATTAGAAGGAAATGCACCATGCTTGTCTATTCTATCTTAGAAGGCCACTGGAATGACAATGGAAAAGAAGAGAGAAAGAATACTGCTATAAATAGCCTCCTCTCTATGAAGAGGTGGTACTGTCTCATGCAGAAAGCCCTGGAGGAGGAGGCCATACTGCCAGCCCTAGAATATAATGCCCATGACCTTGGTGGAACTCTGATCCATCTGGGCTCTGGTGTCCTCTTATGTAAAACATAGGCAACACTTTCCCGCAAACACGGAGTGGAATAATGATCATCAACACTTTATTAAACCATCAAGGATAAACAGAATGCAGGATCTTAAGAGGAAGAACTTGACGTCAAGGTCGTCTCTGAGCTTTGCAACAAAAGATGAACGTGTATTGCAGTTCTAAGACAGGAAGGCTCTGGGACTGTGTTTGCAGAGCTAAATAACATTTAAGGAGCGTATTTCTCAGACTGTTTAGGCCTGTACTTTGTCATCAGTGATAGTGCATGCAAAAGAGAAAATAAACCACAATGAACCAGAGTTTTCGCATCACACTACCTTATGGAGGCTCTTCTGAATTATTTTATCTGTTCGGTGTGGAACAAACTGGAGTACAGTCCCTAGAGATGTTTAGATAAAAAGTGTTCATCCTCCAGGAAAATTTAAAGCCTCTTTACCTCCCCATCCTCTTCCCTTCACACAGGCCTTCTTCACTGACTCTACAACAGTGGCCCCACCCCCTTCCTCACCCACCATTCATTAAAAAGGACCCACTACGGTATGGATTGAGAATTAAGTAAACCACTGTGTGAGTAGTTGAAAGTTCAATGGAAAAGATGAAAAAACTGGAAATCAATACAAGTGTGTAGGATAAGACATTCATAAGACAGATTCATTTTCTGCCCCACCCCCACCCCCCGCCGAAGATTTCACTAAGGATGGGCTTGCCTGCTTTTCTGCTTTGGGCTTTAGATAAGAAAGGCCCATCAACTCAACACTCCATAAGAAAAATCAGTCCCAGTTAAGTGATAGTTACATGTGCATTGAAAGATGTGGTCAAGTCAGTGGATACAGACCCCCACCATCACCTTGTAGAGACCAATCCCCTGGCAGGCTAGCGGTTCCACTAGAGAGAGTTGTTTTTAATCTCTTGACCTGGCAATAACAAAACCATGGTAGTGTCTGCAGCATTCCTAACTCCCCGATTATACCAAAGCCATTGGGGTGAAGTTTCACAGTCCCTGATTAGGCAACCCTAACGTCTCTCCAACAGCACATAGTCTGTCACTCCATGGCTTCACAGTCACGTTTGCATCTACAATCTGCGAGAAAGACCCCGCTGTACAGGCATCAAGGCCTTGCCCTGCTCCGTCTGGAAGCCCTCCCAAGAGCTGGACATTGCTAAACTCTCTGCACTCCTGTCCTCTGGGCATTGCCATTCTCTGTCCATGCCTCACCGGAGCTGTGCTCCTGTAGCCACATGGTCTTTATATGTTCTTGAATAAAGGCTCTGGCCTCTCTAGTGCCAAGACGGGCCTCACATATCCATCTCCAGAAACGTGAAGAACAGCAAAGCTGAGAGCTCCAAGAGACTTTTTAAAAAAAGAAGTGTGGATGCAGAACGACAGCTTATGCCCCATCTCTGCATCAGTCAGAGAGGTCTGGAGTGTTGTGTTCAATGTGGATATCATATTTTAGAGCTTTGAGAAGCTCAAGCATGTTCATCATTGGAGATCAAGATGGGCGGCAGAGGGGGAATGCTTGGCAAGGCCAGGAAACCATGTCAAATGAGGAACAAATGAGGGAACTGGGAATGATTAACTTTACCAAAAGAAGGCAAAGAAAAGGAATGGTTACTTTCCTCAGATATTCAAAAGCATGTCAAATGGAAAAGGTAGCTAGGTTTGTTCTGCACTACCCCGGGAGGCAAACTTAGGTCAGTTATTTAAAAGTGAGTGAAACAAATTTAAGCTCTCCAAAGAAATTTCCAGGACACATCAGGAACAGTGGGAGGCAAGGGAACCCACTTTCCTTGACAAAAGCAAGATGGCCTCAGCCCCTAGGGTTCCTTCCAACAGAAGACTTTCTAGTTCTCTGTGTCTTCAATGAAAATACCCCTGGCACTGTAGAGATGGCTCACAGGAAGGAAAGGGTGACAGACAGCTCACTTCTTAGGCATGGCTTTAAACAGAGGAAGAGGGAAAACAGGGAGATACCATAGAGTCAGAGAAAGAGAAGAAACTTCTTTAAGAGAAGACAGAGTTCAGAGGAAGACACGTTTTCTTCCGTTTTGACTGCTGCCTCTGCTAGTCAATGAAAACAGCTAACGAACAAAAAGGATAATTTGATCAAAATAATAATTAGCGAAAGTATTTGGAATCCTAGGAAAAGGCAGATCTTTTTGAGAGTTGATAGTTCAGAAGAGCTGCAATCACGCATCTGTTTTCTTGTTTGGTTCACAATGGAGGCCATGGAAACAGAGGACTCCATGAAATTGAATGACACTTCACATTGATAAGCATTTCTGAAACAATATGGCAGCAATTTGAGGAACACATTATACTCATGAGCTGTGGGAAGAACGAACAGAGAATATACCCTTTAATGCTTAATTTTTATAATAATCTTACTTGTTACAAGTACGGTGCTTCACAATGAAAGCCTAACTGTGTTTCAGTTCGGTAATATGATAAGACACAGCTTGTAAGAATGAGAATTGAGTTTTACTCTGTTCTTGTATTTTATTTTCCATTTATCATGTGAATTGCTTCTAAATAAGATTGTGTTACATTATTAATTTGCATAATTGCTGAAATATAGCATGTGATTCCAAATAACAAGCTCCTGATCGCATCGTTTCAGATTCATTTTGACATTATTTTGAAGCTGACAAAAATGGTTGGTACACAATGAAGTTAAAAGCACATGTGCACATTTTTTGCTGTCTTCTCATCTTCAAAATGTGGAAGGGGGCAGTTGTGTGGGTCAAGGAATGATTTTTATATTTAGATGATGAACAGCTTGGAAGCTAAGAAATAACCAATCCATGTAATATGTTAGAGTATCCATAAGTCTGTTTCTGATAGATGAGAAGCCAGGTGAAGGTTTTTTCTTTTTTTCTTTTTTGTTTTATTTAGGTTTTGGCTTTTGTTAATTGAATCAAGAGTCTTAAAGAAAGACGAGAGAAGTCTCCGATGAAGATCTAAAAATACTCACTAAAACGTATTTCCATTTTTCAAATAGCACCCTATCAAATTAACTTGACAGTCTCTGGTCTCAATCAGAAAATCCTGACACCCTGTTTGAGTTCAGATCGTCAGCGAGTACAAACATTTCACTCAACTCAGTCTTCCAAAAGGTGGGTGAGGTAGAAATGTGGATGTGGGAAAAAAGCTGCAAGCCAGCTACCAAATACCGGGCCAAGAAGTAAACGGTCCCCAGAAATGGAGTCTACAGGGTCAGAAGCTGCTGGCAAAATGAAGCTTATCATTGTGTCTTAGGCATTTTGATAAACAATAAGCCAACTGATAAAGGATTTTTTAGGTGAGTGTGTATGTGTGTGTGTGGTGCGCGCACATGCATGCATGTATGTTTTCACATATGTCTACCAGTACATGTGTGCATTGTGTATGTATGTATGTTGAGGGCAGAAGACAACCTCATGTGTCACCTCAACGACATTGCAATTGAAAGCACATGCTGCCGTGTCTGTTTTTTGTTTTTGTTTTTGTTTTTTTTTAACCTGGGTTCTGAGGATTGAACTCAGAACTTTGTGTTTGTAGCACAAACTCTCCACCAAGGGAGCTGTCTCCACAGCCCTGAAATGCCATTTCTAACAACACAGAAACAGCAACAGAACAGCAGTAGAGATAAGAATTACACTTCTTCCTCCTGCCTCCCACAAACTCCTTATTCATCATTTCAAACTGAAAACTTCATAACAGCAATCCAACAGGAAATATTTCTTGTTTACCCAAAGTGACACTCAGGAAGCTGGGAAGCGGTGCCTGAAAATCCCACCCCCTTCCTTCGAGTCATCATTTGAGTAAATCAGTGAATTTCACAACAAAGGAATGTCATAACTGAGGGATGTTGCATCGAATAAAAATCTTTATATCTTCTGCAGAATCTTACTTTATTTTCTAGTAATCAAACGCCATTGATTCCACAGAAATCTTTGTATTCTTTCACTCACCCTGGCCGACAGGCTCCAACCAAATGAGGAACAGTATTTGTCTGTTATTGGGTCAAAAGATGTTCCCCACAGCTGTTGGCAGTCTTATTGCCTGAGCAAAATAACAGGGCATATTTTACAGGAGCTATTAATATAGGCTGCAAGCTCGTTGTACGGCACAAGGCCAACAGCTGGATGGAGATGGTAGGTTTTGGGCCAGCTGAAACTCTGCTTTTAAGTTCTGCCTGTTACACACACACACGCACGTGTGCGCGCGCGCGCACACACACACACACACACACACACACAAATGCACGCCCACCACCAGCTTGGGAATGTTAAACAGCTCCAGATTTATTTTTTAATATGAACAAAAATGTTTAGTGTGGCCTACAGATTTGGCAGAATCAGGCCATCCCACTTCTTCCTGCCACAGGCAGGAGGTATTGAGTCCGGGCCTGCAAACTGGCATGCATGGGGGGGAGGAATAGAGCATGGCCTATTATCATGCTGATTCAGGAAGAAAGAAAGCACAAAACAACTTAGGCCATTCCTGCAGAATGGAAGAATGATTATCTAGTCGTACCCCTGCCTTGAAAGCAAAGGAAGATGAGCCCCCCAGCACACAAAGAGCTAAAGATAGAACCCTGGTCTAGTCATGGCCAGGGTCAGGTCTTTGGAGATTCTAATGACAGACTACAGTGACCTCTTTAAGTCATTCCACAAAAATAAATAAATAAAAAGGACACAGGAGTGTCAATAAAGCACAGTGCAGAGCTCCTGCTGAGATGCTGATGTCCCTGAGAGGTTTCTTTCACAGTGAGCTCTTGGGGACAGTTCACAGGCAACAATATTCTCAGAAGCATTTTCTGCTGCGTGTGTTTCACTCCACTGTGAGAGTTCTTGTGGGTCTAAGCTCAAGCTGGCCACTGAGAATGCAGCGTTGCCCTCAGTCCCAGGGCTAAGTCCTACTGGAAGCCTTCTCCATCTTCCCATCAGCCCCTTGGGAAGGCAGGTTCCCTTCTCTGAACTCTAGCAGTGAAATGGCATCCCTATGCACTGAGGAAGGAGTGCCTCTAGGTAAACTCTGACAGTTAACCATGGGCCGCTGTTGTGAAACGTCTTAGGAGCAATGACTGCACTGCCTAGAGTTGTTTTCCAACTCCAGGCAGGGACTTTGCTGACTTTATTTGAAGTCTCTAGCTGTTGCCTGGTGGCATTGTGGACAAAGTCTTGGTACAAAGGCTTCAGACAACAAAGAAATTTGCTGATCTTGCTTCTCCTCTTACTCGCCCTCCCAGTTTGAATTCAGGCACCAGTGCAATAAATTCCTATCTCTTGTTATGACGTAGACCATAAATGTTAACCATCTCCAGGTAAAACACTTGTGATTTAGTCATCAGCCTAGGGTACGATCATGTGTAACTCCTGAGGTCATCTATGGCAGTTGTCTGTTGAGAGGATGTTATGATGTAGCCATCTCACTGATGTAGTCATCTCACTGATGTAGTCATCTCACTGATGATGTAATCATCTCACTGATGTAGTCATCTCACTGATGATGTAGCCATCTCACTGGACCAGAAAACACTTCAGGGCTTTTGCTCACGCAGTGTCTAGTTTACTGCCTGTCCCTTCCAACCAGCCCCGGAGACAGATATGAACCAACAGAGGGTTTCTTAGGATGATATGTGGGGTTTGGGTGACTAGGGTTTTATCTTTATCTACTGGAGTCATGAAATCTAAAAACTTAACAATCTATTCTGCACCTTTTCCATTAAACTCTATTTCTCTAGAGTTTAGGAAAATATACCATATCTGTTTTTTAAAATGTAACTGTATTTTTCTTCATTTGCTTGTCCTTATTATTTGTTGTCTATAGGGGTTTGCTGAGAGTTAGTTATTCAGCTATTTGATAAGTGAGATTTTTGTCAGGATATTAAAATTTAATTCATCAAGTCAAGGGTTGGATATAAGCTCATTTTGAATTATCAGTTCTGCTCACTCAGCAAATATTTCCAAAGAATATTGCATGCTCTACTCTTTCCTATTGCAAGGTGGGGCCCGTTTGTTCATCCCCGCCTAGAGAGAGAAGTGAAAATGCAACATTATCGCAGGCTCTAAGTGACTTTTAGTCAAAGGAATAAAAATAGAAGTCAGAAGTATGTATCAAGGATGTATACTGATGACACTAGTCTAGACAAAAGATATTGGAGACATGAAGGATAGTAAATTCACAGAGGAGGAGAACACAGTTTGGGCCATGATGACAGCTAAACACCTCCAGAAGATAAGGTGTGGCCAAAAGCTATGTAGGTGGACCGTCACTATACCAAAGAGCAAGATGATTTAATGTGAATCATAGACTAAACAAAATCAGGGAAGCAAGAATTTGACTCAAGTGTATAGATCAGGACACTCTGGAATGAAACTCAGTTTGAAGCTTTGAGCCACAAATGAAGCTAGAGTCAGGGTGTTGGACCACAGGAGACCCTATTTGTCATGGGAAAGAAAGTGGTTGTTTTTTGTTTGTTTGTTTCAGAGACCAATGGGAAGAGGTTAGAAACAGAATGATTATATGCTCAGGATGGGCTGACTGCAAATATGAAAGCCAGAACAATTGTAGGAGTACAGGGGAAGGAGTAATATGGGGGAAGCTGAAACTCAGAAAAGAGTCACCCCCAAATGCCTAACTTCATAGGAGCAGTTAGGGGTATTCAGAGGAGGAAGAAGAGTAGCATGAACAGGAGGAGACTAGGGCTTACCTAAGGAAGATGGGTTTCTGTGGGTCACCATGAAAGGACTGGTGGCTCAGACATGAAGGGAGGAGAGTAGAGCTTGGAATGGTCAGCACCATAATGACATCTGTCAGGACAGCTAATTGCAAACTCCAAGAATAAGGACTGCTGTCTCACCCCTGTCCTTCAGTTATGCGTAGTTCTATGCATACTCTTGTTAGGATACCTGACGTATTATATACACAGAAGAAATTTCTCAGAATTATAGTTCTACCCCCAAGATTTGAGTTTAATAGTGTGAACTTCAACTGTCAAGAGGGAGGAAATGGGCTAGGGAGATGGCTCACTATGCTAGCATGGAGACCTAGATTCCGAGTACCCCTGTGAAAAGACAAACACAGTAGTGCACATTCAAGTCGTCATCACCTTGTCATCTGACTTCTCTGACCTATCACAATCACCACCATTAATTTTATCTATGAACAACACATACATTTAATGCATTATGACGACCACAATTCTTCATGGGTCCATGTCCCCATGTCTTCTGAACTAAGGTTATGTTGACCTTTTGCTGAGAACTGCCCTCATTTGATGATAGTTTTATAATAATAAAAGGGACAAGTTGAGGACATAGGTTGGGCAGAAGTGATTTCCTGGCCACACAACACTTCATTCTGCAGGTATCTTTGGGCCTCTCTGTCATGTGGCTCTGTTGACAGTAACACTTAGAAATTAGTATAAATGCTAACTTATTGACTACTGCTGTTCCTGTAACCACCTCCTCTGTCTGTGAGTTGCAAGCTCTCTATTCTCTTGCCAACATCCATGAAAGGGGAAGGCCAACTTGGTAGATGGGAGAAAGGTAAAATCTCAGCCCTTCTGATCTCTCTATGATACATCTCTGTTAAGAAGTAAAGCTCTGGAAAATAAACTGTGGTCCAGAAAGAAAAGTACAGTAAAGTAGAATAGGGCTGTGCAAACGTGCCTCACAAAGAGAGTGGTTATTGTTGCAACTCTGCCCTTATCTAATCTCTATGACATATTAGTGCTGGGGAGGGCTCCTCAGGGGAAGCCCAATCTCAGTACTTAGCAACAACGCAAACCATCTCTAAACTTACTACTGCAAGAACCACTTTCCTGTGTGAGACGCCCCTGTTGTATTTAGGGGGGAGAGGGG
>JAQHUG010000029.1:6552729-6566327 GCA_028555095.1 Dicrostonyx torquatus
CCCCCCCAGTCACACCACACCTTCTAAACCAAAGGGAAAGGATGGAGACTATGCCTGGTCTTGGCTTGCATGGGCAGCTTTGAACCAGTCATTGCATCAGCAGGAAGGGAACTGTGTTTGTCTTCAAAGAAGGAAGATGTGTAGAAGCAGAAGCAGCTTTTACCCCCACCTTTTCATGGTTGTTCTGGCAATAGCGATTAAGCTATACTTGATCTGTGTGAAGAATCATTGTGCTTAGCACCAGGCTGCTGTAGGAGGCCGCTTGTTTGTTCCTGGCTGCCCAGACTCCAGAAATAACCACTCTGAAACTGTATTAATTAAATCACTGCTTCGCCTATTAGTTCTAGCTTCTTATTGGCTTGCTGTTACATCTTTTTTAACCCATTTTTATTAATCTGTGTATCACCATGTGGCTGTGGCTTACTGGCAAGGTTCTGGCTCATCTGCTCCCGGTGGTGGCTACATGGCATCACCTGACCCTGCCTTCTTTCTCCCAGCATTCAGTTTAGTTTTCCCCACCTACCTCTATTTTGTACTGCCAGGCCCAAGACATAATCTTTATTCATTAACCAATTAAATCAACACATATACAAAAGGACTTCCCAAACCTCCAGGCCAAATAGGTGGTGTGGAAACTCTTTCAAGGACTTTATGCCAGAGGAACAAAAATATATAGTACTACTAGGAAAGAGTCTACCAAAGTTTTAAGAGATGTGGGGACAAATTTTAACCCTAGATGTGATGTGGATAGATTAGGGTCTGTTGGGTGCAATGGTTGATCTTCATGGTCAACTTGGCTGCATTTAGATCACCATGGAAACATATCTCTGGAGTGCCTCTGAAGGTGCTTCCTAGAAGATTTAAATGGTAATGAAGTTGTACCCTACATGTGGATAACACCATCTCATGGACTGGGATCCTAAACAGAATAAAAAGAAGAAAGCCAATCAACCACCCTTGTTGACACCTCTTTACTTTCCTGTCTGAAGACATAGCTACAGCTCGCAAAGATGCCTTTGCTCTCCAAATGCATGCCTTTTGGCCTTGATGGATTGAATCCCCTCAAACTGTGATCTAAAAGCAAAAAATGAAAATCTCTTCCTTCCCCAACCCAAGTTACTTTTTATTGAGTATTTGGTCAGAGCAACAAGAAAAATGACTAAACGGGGAGCTAAAGATCAGGTGTTCCAAAAAGAGGTGAGTTCTTAAGCCAGGTTTACCATTCAAATTTTAAAAGGAAACAAGAAGACATTTCAGTCAGGGCCATGCCTGATTAGCAGCTCAGAGATACAATGATTTAGTCAAAGGGCAACTGAGTCTAGAAGAAAGACAACTGGGAATAGGATAAGGTGACCTGGGACTAAACACAACCAATCAGTGACTTACCATCTGGCTCCTGCCCCTGCTTTTGTCTGAAAAGATGAGGAAGAACTTGATGACCTTTCAAAACGCAATGAGCTACCTAATTTTGTAGCTGGATCTTAAGAAAAGCAAGACAATTTGAAGAATTAGATATTAATATTGAGTTTTGATGACTATTATGTCAAAGAGGAGGCTAATCCATCCGTAGGAGGTAAAGATGCTTGCATAGAGTTTAAGGATCAATAGGAAACCACTTCTGGTCCTTGAGTGAAAATGATAAGATGAAAATATTTCTGAAATGCAATCGATGAAAACTGATCCAAAGAACATTCAACTTACCTGTGTTCAATCCCCGAACTGTTTCAAGGTTGCATTTTGATATATGCCAATGAGAATGACAGTTGTCCTCTGGGAACTAATGACAGATCAGATGGGATTTTTAATCCACACACTTACAGGAAGTATTTGGAAAACAAAATGAAGGTGATTCTTTTGTTATTTAACGTGATTTTTAACTTGTTGGTTGTTTTCCCATATTGCTTTTGTGATGGTTAGTACTGATTGCCAACTTGATATGATCTAGAATCAGGCAGGAGACAACCCTTAGGTCTGCAAGGAATTTTCTTTATTGGATTAGAAAACCTACCCTTCCTGTGACCTGAGCCATCCCTTGGGTTGGGTTCCCTAACTGAGTAAAAGCAAATGCTCCATTTATGTCCAAACTATTTTCTAAAAAGAAAATTCAAGTTTCTCTAGTTCTAGAATGACTGTGTTCTGCCCAAGGGCTCAGACACATGTAACTTGTGGATTAAAAATAAATCCAAGGCTGCCAACATGAAGCGGGAATTTAAAAGTTGCACATGCAAAGTTCAGGACTTACCTTCAAGGGTGGCTACTTATGAAATAGAAATACTATGGCAATTGCAGACACCCCATCCCCCACCCCATTTATGGCATTGACAGTCTAGAAGGGAAGGAAGAAAGGGGAGAGGAATATTTTCAAAGGAAGTTAGAAGAATGAAGTACATGTCACCATGTCAACACTTTTCTTACCGTGGGTCAATTTTCCTTCACTTCCCTCAGCCCCACAGCAGCCCTAAAATGAGTCATCCGGAATGCTACATTTGCAGCTTATGGTCTCTTCATGAAAACATCCCGAGGAACCCAGAAAATTTCCTGTGGACACAACATAACTATATTTTACAAAACTTTGGTTTGAAATGAAGAGGAGTAGGGCTTCTTTTTCTGGGGAGTTTTGTTGTTTGTCTTGTTTTTCTTAGTGGGGTGTTCTACACAGTGAATACTTCCAGTCTTACACACATTCTTACAAACAAAACAGAAAGGGGGTAGAACAATGCCTTTCTCAACCTTGAGGTAACTGTTAACATGACCAGGAAGGCAGGGGTAAGTTTCTGAATGACAACCAAGTCAGTCTGTGTGGCTTAGATTCAAGATAGAAAGGACAAGGTATCCAGTAAAACTTCAGCCTTGAGTAAATAGAACCAAGATGAGCAAAGAGGCACGAGGACGGGAGTATTTAAGTCTGGCTGATTGTTCTGAGTACAGGCCATTATGGCTGGAGATTCAAGGACACAAGAGCTTGAAGTGGTTGGCCACATTGCATCCAAAGGAAAAGAGCAAGGAGAGAGATGGATGCTGGTGGATAGCCGGCTTTTTCCTTTTTATTCGGCACAGAACTCCACTTGTATTTGGAGTGATCCTTCTTACCTCAATTAACCTCAGTTAAACAAACGTGTCCAAGGGTTTATTTCCATGGAGATTCTAAATCCCATCGAGTAAACAATCAAGATTAGCCATCACAAAGCCTCTCGGAATTCAAACACTTTCCTGGAAGAAGGCTGACAGTACTCTGGCCTCCCTCTCTCACCCCTGTGCTTCTGTACCCCTTGCTTACCTCCACCTTGACTTTCCCAATCTCTGGTCTACAGCAGTTTCATTTTCTCCTGGCGTTCAGCTTTCCAGGTCACACTTCTCTTCATCTTCCATCATCCTTTGAGATCTAGTCCTGATTCTGCCCACATGTTCCACAACTGTCCCATGGGCAGATGGCTGGGGTTCTTCTCCAGCACAGGCACTCCATAGTTGACCTACATCAGTACATCACCTTCTGCATGAAGAGCTGACTGGGTGGCAGAATCTCAGACTCTGATCCCTGCTTGGCAGTGGACTCAGCCACATGGTGATTCAATGCAGTTTTCTGGCCTTGGTTTCCTCAACGGAGTAATTATGGCCATAAGGGTCAGCTTGGAAACTTTGTGCCCATCTCTTCCGTTCCTACTTTGGCTCCTTCCTCCAAAAGTATTTTCATCTTTAGCTCACTGAACTAATTACTTCCCTCCTTTTTTCTCGTCACCTTTCATGTACATACTTGTTCCTGTATCTCATCCTATAGCTCTTTACGGAGCCATATTTTATAGTGCCCCAGTTTCACACTCATAGCCATACAGGTGACAGAAGTTCCCTCAAAGTCCTAGAGACCATAGTGGCTAATGCTGCGGTACTCCAAAGCCTTCATTTCACGTCGAATGCCTACCAAGGGTTTCTGCAAATCTAATTGAGGCAATTGCAGAGCACCCAGCCTGAGCCTGGGAGTGAAATCAAAAATCCCAGCTCATCCACTTGGCAGGTAGTCTCACATCCCTTCCTCAGCCTGATGTCTTCTCTAGATTCAACAGCATCCTTGCATTCATTTATGCAGTTAGAATTTGTTAAGTGATGTTAAACAAGAGTGTTTAGCAGGCCTCTATGATACAGTTAATTTTTTTCTCTCCCTAACAGAGTATACTTGTTTCTACACATGATATAAGCCTCTGACCACTTCTTTACTAACATCCCCTTCGTTCTAAATGCTTTGTGTCTTCTATTTCTTTCTCTAGAATCCCCACCTCAGAGATTCTTTTACTTCTACTCTGTGAATCAACTTAGCTTATCTCTGCAAATGTACTCTCTTTGTTTTCCACCATGCAAGGCATTTCTGCGCCCACCAAGCCTTTCAGACTACATGTCCCTGTGTATCTGGTGCTGTTTGCCTGATTGCACTAGTGACTTGTTTCTTTGCCTGCAAAGACATGCTGATATATTCTTATGTACTCCGCAGCCCAATGCAACTGTTAGTACACCTTCTCCAAATGTTAAAGAAGGAAAATATGTTCAAGAATTAACATTTTTGGTCTCAGTATTTCCATTCCTTCATTAACAATTATTTCCTGGAACTTCGGACTTAGGGTCTGTAAGGTAGACCTGTAGGGTCCTAGCAAATTAAGGAAGTACATAGTGCTTTGCTATTTTTGTTGTTGTTGTTGTTGCAGCCTTATTTTGTTTGGTTTTATGTCAACTGACACAAACCTAGACATATATCGAAAGAAGGAATCTCAGTTGAGGAGTTGCCTCCAAGGAACTGGCCCATAGCCAAGTCTGTGGGGATTAATTTGGTTAGCGATTGAAACGAGAGGGAGTGTCTCTCTGTCGGTGGTGCCATCCCTGGACAGGTGGCTCTGGGTTATGAAAGAGAGCAGGCTGAGTAAGGCAGGAGTAAGCCATTAAGCAGGAGTCCTCTGTGGTTTTTGCTTCAGTTCCTGCCTCCAGGTTCCTGTTCCGAGTTACTGTCCAGCCTTCCGTCAACCAAGAACTCTGATGTGAACGAGTCAAATAAAATATGTCTTTTGGTACCTGAGTTTCTTCTGACCATGGTCTTTGTCATAGCAACAAAAAGCAAGCCATAACAGCTACACAGATGGGAGAATGTGACATCTTTCTTCACTTCCTCTAATAAAAGACAAATTAGCAAGAGAAAAACATAGTCAATTCATTTAGTCAAAATGAATCTTCCTTTAAATGATGGCGGGCACTTCAGATTGGAGATTCCCAACCCAGGTATCTGTAGAGGTCCTTTGGTTTGACGGCTCGCAGACACAGTCTAGAAGTGTGGTAGCATGGAAAGGTGTGATTTAATAGTAATAGACTGTGGGAGGTGGGGCAGAATCAGGAAGGCGAGTCTCTGCCAGTTGTTGTTGGCCTTCCTCATAGATATGAGTAGAACCACTCCAGCAGGAGGATTCTCAAAGTGCATGAAGACAAGAGAGCGGGAGCAGATCAGAGAGAGAGCTCTTTCTCCAAAGCCCTCCAGTTGACCGTGAGCACGCCAAAGCCCTATCTCTAGGTAATGATTTTCAAACTCCATCCCAACCAGGAAAAGAACTACAAGGGCCAATTGTGTGTTGCTGCACTAAGTTGGAAATGTACCCCCAGGAAAACAGGAGACAAAAGCAGGAAGCATACCCTCCAGTATTTGTGATGCTACTGTTGTTATAAATAATGGAAAGGAATTTGGTAGGAGCCTTCAATGGGAAGGGGCAAGAAAATGCTGTGGGGTGGCGTAATGGAGGATCTTCTCCTATGCTTCTCTGCACTGTTCATCCAGTTTGTAAAAATACATCAACCATGCACTACCATGGAGACAGGGCACAAACCTAAACCTAAGGTTAATGAATTCGGAGGGCTTAAAGCCAAGAGGCTGATAAAAAAAAAAAACAATCTGGAAGAGAGCACACAATTTCTCTTTCCTTTTCTCTTTTCCATGTAACAGGGAACATTCTCCAGTCTCTGAGATTTAGTTACTCCCTTTCTGAGATCAGGGAACAATGATTTTACTCAGAAGGAATTTTCAGCCCTATACACACATAGATGTTCCAGACACTCTCAGCAGTTGGTGTAACTGGAGACCCCCATGCTGGGTGGGTTCTATAGCTGAATGACTTGCTGAAAGCAGAAACACAGTCAGGTACAAGTGCCAGGGCCGGTTCACACACATCACAAAGCTCTTGCACCTGGTCTGCAGCCCTCTCAGCTGCCCGAAGAAGTTCAAAATCACGTGAAAGTCATCCCAAGTCCCAAGGGTAAGATACTCAGTTACACTAGGTTTACAAAACAGATGTAACGAACAGGGAAATGGCGTTAAAATGTACTTATGACTACAGAATACAATATTGGCATCTCACTCAATCAGAAGTCATTGGTTTGGGGACCAGAAGCCTCACACTGGCCTCTGTGGCCTTCTCTCACATCAGTCTATGCTGATTTTGAACTATTCTTCCCTGATTATGGTTAGCCCATTCCGGTGGATTCTGTGCTCTTTGCTTGGTTTGTCCCCTCCCACTTTTCCCTCCTAGCTCAAACGTCAGACTCTGCTGACTCACTCAGCATCTTCTAGAATTCCCAACACAATCAGAATTTGCCATGTTTATTGAAATTGCATCCACTAGCCATGAAGATCTTAATTCAACAGCCATGCTGCTTCATTGCTGTACCTTGGCCTTTGGCCTCGTATCTGAATCATGGTAGGCTCTCATTAAATTCCGAATAAATGAATTCATTTCATTACACCAGTGTTCCAAATGAAGAATATAATGTCAGCACCACCTGTCTCCAAAGCTTCTAGCTCTGATATATTAGGAGTCTGCAAAGCCTTATCAAAGTTACAGAGACAGAAACTTAACATTTATAGATTGAAAAAAGATGCAGATGTCGAGCACAGCAGTCTAAACTTGCATCATCAAACCACGTTCTACTGCTGTTTCATACTTCTTCCTTTTTGCTTTACATCAGAATTTTCCCTAAGAATTCCTGACTTCAAAAAAAAAACTCACATCTTTCGCCAATGATACTCCCAATGAAAACCAACTTTGGATGGGTGAAACAGTTCAGTGAGGATTTGCCAGGAAGCCAGTGACCTGAGCTCGATCCCCAAGACCCACAAGGTGAAAGGAGAAAATGAACTCCTTCAAGGTTTCCACTGAATTCCACGCATACTCCCTGGCATGTGTGCCAACTTCCACACAATAAATAGATAAATGTTTAAAACTTGTTCTGCGTATGGCATATCACTCAAAAACCAATTATGATGGTTAATGCCAACTGTCAGCTTGACAGGATCTAGAGTCACCTAGAACACCAACCCTTGGGAATTACCTAGGAAGGAGTTCTAGGTTAAGTGAATTGTGGTTATAGGAACCACCCTACATGGGGGTGGCACCATTTCTTGGCTTGGGTATTATACTAAAAATCAGAAGTGAAGTGAGGTGAACATCAGCCTTCATCTCCCTCTGCTCTGATTGACATGATGTAGCAAGATGTTTGATGATCCTGTCATCATGCTGTCCCTGCCAAGGGCTTTCTCTCCCACACTAACCCCAAATAAAAGTGGCTTCCTTGGGTTGCATTCATCCTATATTTTGCCACAACAGCAAAATCAGGTTGTATGCTGTTTAGCCTTGTATGAGGTATCTACACACTAGACGTAGATGCTGTGGAGAGAGCTGGGGGACAGATACTCAAAGTCAAACAAATATTGATCTAATTTTGGGTGCTACTACTTTACAGTGTGTCATTGATCTGGCCTTGGCTAGGTCGAAGTCTCCTTGGCAAAATAGAGCCATTACTAGTTTCTTTCCTTGGCTTGTTTTTAAGGAGTGCATGAAATTGTAAGCCAAATTATTAGCACAGCATACACATTTTAGCATCTGTGGGCATTTCATAAATGGCTTCTACATTTTAGCACATCATCTTCTGGCCCAATCCCTTGTCTGAAGCGATGAGCCATCTGAGTAGTACCAAATCACGGAAATTTTCCCTAGCCCACAAAACTCATTACTGGCTGGATCCAGAGTCCCACACCAGGCTTTCCCCTGACTCCTAGGGTGCCAAAAAAGTTCTAGTCAAGCTAAGCCTTTTTCCATCTCAAGTCAACTCCAAGTATGAGATTCTGCAGTATGCTATGGGCACGTTTTCTTGGATGGCAAGGAGATGAGTCATGCCATATCTATCCTGCAGCCCCTTGAGAGAAACTGGGAGCACAATACTGTCAGTTCCTTGCCACCTCAGAAGAAGCTCATTCTGGTTCAGCACGTTCTCTAAAACCCAACTCGTTCAACATGAACATGGTGATGCCCACCTGCTCTTATCATTCCCAAAGATTTTTATTATTCTCTTGGATTGCCAACTGCTACAAGTAACAGGCTTTCTTTATTTCAATCTGCACATCTTATTTGAAGAAAGGTTCTTTGCAAATGTCAGATCCTGAAATACAGAGATCATTCTGGATTCTCAGCTGGCCCTTACTTTAGTCAGCTTCCTTGTTACTGTGACAAAATATCTGGGAAAACAACTTAAGGAGGGAGGGTTTGTTCTGTCTCAAGGTTCAAGTGTAAGGTGCCTCATGGTGGGGCAGCCAGAGATGGAGGCAAATGGTCTGATTGTGTCTATAGTCAGGAAGCAGTGGGAGATGAATGGTAGTGCTCAGCTGGTTTCCCCCTTTTTATTCAGAGCCCCACCCCGTGGAATGATGCTGTGCACACTTGCCTGATCTGTGTTGTAACATAAATGAGCCTCCCAAAGGTTTTATTAAGTGAAAGAAGCCTGTCCCAAAACACCATATACTCTATAATTCAGTTGACATGGGAGATCAGAATAGGGTGAGGAAGATGACTCAATAAGTAAGAGTGCTTGCTCTGCAAACAGGAAGACCTGAACCCAAACACCCACGCACTGTATTCCCAGCAATGTGGGGAGTAGGGAAAGAAGGATCACTGGGGATCACTGGCAGCCAACACAGCTCCGGTTCAGTAAAAGATTCTATCTTGGGAAAATAAGATTGAAAATAACAGAGCAGGACATATGATACATACTTGTAGCCCAGGAAGGTAAGCACACCCATATAAACATCTACATATACACCACATTACATTCAGGACACACGAGAATGCACATGCATTATATAGCACATTACATTCCATACACACACAGAGGGTGGGGGGAGAAACAGAGAGAGAGAGAGATAGTAGTCCATAATAGAGAATTCTATACACATAGAAAAATAGATCAGCAACTTTTTTTTGTGGATGAGGAGTAATACCTAAAAGATCTCATTTAGAAGTGATAAGAATGTCCCATAATTTGCCATGATGATGGTTTTACAAATCTGTGAATACAAATCATTTTATTTTGCACCTTAAATGCTCCTTTAAAGATTTGTTTGCTTTAATTTTTACGTGTGCAAGTGCTTTGCTGGATTCTCCTAGAGGCTGTAATGGAATGCCAGTTCCTTGGAAGTGGAGATAAATACAGTCAGTCATGAGTTGCCATTTAGTAAGAGGAATTGAATCCAGGTCCATTGTAAGAGCATCAAGTGTTCTTAACCTTGATCCACCTACCTGGCCCCTGTATTTTGTACTTTAATATATGATTTTTAAAGTACTTGAATTATATCTTAATAAAGCTATGTTTATAGCAAACTTTACCCTATGTTCAGGGAGTTCACAGAATGAGTGTTGTCTCTTGGTTCAGCATGGGTAGCAACGAAGGGATTATGGGTGGAAACAGTGATGGGAGCATATCTCAAACCAGGAGCAGAGAACTGGGCAGAGTCACATATATTCCTTTTAGAGTGATTCTCTTGTAAGAAATACCAATGGGTAACACAGAATAGCTATAGATCCCCAATTTCCTAAGGTCTTCCTACCAGGCAACCTTTTCAAAGTTTGGCCACCTCCAATTGCACCATCACTATGGAAATGGAGCCTTGACCACATGAACCTTGGGGAAGACAGATCATGTAAAAACCCTTACCTCTGTCCCAGTTATGCCTCAAGGAAAATGTATCTGCTCTTGGGGAACACTGGCACTTCAAACTCAGCATGTCCAGAAATGAACTCAGCCCTAAGCCAGAAGCTGGGCATCATTCTGACCATCTCTCCACATCACTGATGACAGTCACTGAGTCCTGCCAACTACCTGACAAGAATTTAACTTTCTGTTCATGTTTTCTATATTCAGATCTCCAAATGAATCTGCCGGTCTAACCAATCTAGATTATTTTAAAGATTCCCCTCCATTTATTGCCAGATGGTCCTTTTTGAAATATCCATGGGATCATATCATACTCCCTTCCAATCACATGGGCATGGTTTTCAATCATCTTTCTAATTTCTCTAGATTATTTCCTGACAATTCTAGAACCAGCCCCTCACATTGTCCACACTCCTGTCTTCTTGACTGTCTTATAGCTTTCAGGCCCGCCAAGCTTCTCCAGCCTTTAGAAGGCCTTGCTCTGTCTAAAATGTGCAAGGATCCTCTTCTCTCTTTCCAAGACCCTAGTCTGGGCTCAGTCTAGCCTCCAGCTGCCTAAATTGCCCTTGCATCCATTTAATATCACTATGGCACTAATTTTCTAAGTGATCCATTTTTATTACTGCCCCATATCAATTGATGACTCTGTTGCAAGCACCCATGAGCATCTGAATACTTAACACACAGTTTCGGAATTGACTGTCCACATTATTCCTGTGTTTTCTAGTAGCGTATAACCCATGGCAAAGAAGTCATTTGTCTTATTCTTGGATTTCTCTGTTTAACAAGAGCCCAAGATAGAGTAAGCTACTCAATAAGCAATGATGACAGTAAGTCTTTGTTTTGTTTCCTAAATAGATTTTTCTCTCATGCAATACACGCCCACCACAGCTTCACCTCCCTCTACTCCTGACTTGTCCCTACCTCCTCCCTCCCCTGGGATTCCCCACCCTGGTTCTCCCTTCAGAAAAGAACAGGCCTCCAAGAGACAACAACCACACATGATAAAACAGAATATAAGAAGACAAGGCAAAACCTTTCACACTGAGGCTAGACAAAGCAATCCAACAGGAGGGAAAAAAAAAAAACAAGAATGGCAGTTGAGCCAGAGACACACCACACCAGTGTACAGGAGTCCAACAAAAATGCCAGGCTAGCAGCTATAAGATACACAGAGACTGATGCAGACCCCGGCAGGCCCTGTGTTTGCTCTTTCAATCTCTGTGGATCCATATGAGCCCTGCTTAGTTGATTCAGTGGGCCATGTTCTCCTGGAATTCTCATTCCACTCTGACTCCTACAGTCTTTCTTTCACTTTTCCAGGGGTTCTCCGAGCTCCAAAGAGAGGGACCTGATGGAGACCTCCAATTTAGACTCTCTCAGCATAGTGTCTGGCTGTGGATCTCCACATCTACTCCCATTTGGAGCCTTTCTGAGGACCTACGAGTATAATAGAATATCATTAGGAATTCTTCCTTCTTCTTTTCCTTTTTTTCAGACCAGTCAGGTTTGGTTCTATCTAGCTCTCTGGGCTATCCAGTCTCTGGTTCCTGGCCAGACAATGTAGGGCAAGGGTCCTCCCTTGAGGAGTGGGCCTCAAGTTAAATCAGAACTTGGTTGGCCACTCCCACAAGTTCTGCACCACTGGTTGCCTAGCGCATCTTTAAGAGAGGACAGACTGTGGCCAGAGGTTCTGGTACCTATCTATACAAAGCTATGGCGTGGAAAGCCTCGCCTCACTAATGGAGTTCATAAACTCTACTAATATGGTAACTCGATACGAGAGAAAGGGGGCTTCATAAAGCGAACTAGACTATTTAAGTTTAATTTTTAATTACATATATATAATTACAAGCCTCATACAAAGTGAACATCCTAAGAGTACTCAATTTAATTTCAATTCTACAACAAAGGCATCCAATGAAGTTAAATAATCACATGGCATTTTTTTTCCTTGATAATATCTCAGCGACAGTGCAGCAAGCTTCAAGGAAGAAAAAATTTTCCCCTTATTGATTTCTGTCATGTGCGTGTTTTAAGAGGCGGGAGTGACTGACACCAAGGGGCAGTGCATTAACATTTTGGGGGGACAATGAGGGATTTTTCATGGACAGAGTACTGAGTTACTTATTACAGTATTGAATTTCTAAGCACATTGCTCCTTGGTGGTTTCTGGCTTTTAATGTATTGACTTTCTGCTTGGGCCAGAGCTGGAAGAATTCCGCTTCACCTAGCACCATACCAAGTTACCTCTGTTTTACCCAGTTCCTCACTCCAAAGCTTCCAGGGAGAGGACTAAAAGGGCAGTGAGCACCTGCTTGTCAGATACGTCTACCAGAAGAGAGACGATGGCAGCAACATCCTGCCATCACAAAATGCGGCTTAATGAAGAGGACAGAGGACATTCCGTGAAAACTGAGATAATGCATTTGCAGATGACGCTAGCTGGCAGGATGTCCACTGGGGACAAGCAGGTTTGTGAGTTGGACAGATGTCTGAGTGGAGATTTTGGCTCTGACCTTGGTGCTCCTATTTGCAGAGGTCACCATTCTGCACCTCAGTTTTCTTGGCTCCAAGGTGATGATGATGATGATGATGATGATGAAAATTAGCAAATGCAGTTCTACAAGGATGTGCCAATTTAGCTCATGTGATCAGGAACTGAACCCCAGAGCACTTGCTAAAAGTTATCATGTGCATCTCTGAATGTGGATTTGAGACAATCAAATGTTGGAAATGTGCATGGGCAACAGTCGTGGGATTTCAGAGGAGCTGGAGAATTTTTCTGCACTTTGCACTTCCTATTCCTATTGTATGTACTATGAGAGTGAACGGGTCAAGTTCTCTAACACCACATATGCAAACCCCAGTGCCTCACTATAAGGTGCCTCCCCACACCCAATAAATTAGAGGTGGGAAGAGGAGCATTTAGCTCAAGTTTGGTTTGCTTTTAGTAAAAATTCACGAAGACAGATATTTTGAACTGTTGCCTCAGCCAAAGGAAAATCCAACAAGATCAAGAAAATGAACACCTGGGAAGTCACTTTTAAGTACTAGATGTTTATGAAGGGCAGTTATCAAAACCACTCAGGCAGGTGATTTCCACATAAAACTGTATGATTATCTTGTATTCTGACATCTTAACATATGCATGTTTGTGATCAGAGGGGGTGCTTTCATTTCCCAACTGCCCAGTCCCCTAATAATCACACAGAAACTTATATTAATTACAAACTATTTGGCCTATAACTCAGGCTTATTACTTACTAGCTCTTACATCTTAAAGTACCCATTTATATTAGTCTACATTTTACCACAGGGCTCGTGGCTTGTAACCTCATTTTCTATATTTCCTGCTCATTCAGTGGCTGGCTTATATCTCCCCAGACTCTGTCCTTCTCCTCTTTCCTGCATCCTTCCTTTGACTTCCCACCTAGCCTTATTTTGCCTTGCTTTAGACCAAATCATCTACTTATTATTAACCAATGAGAGCAATACATATTCACTATAAATGGAGATTGTTCATTCTCCAGCTGCTCAGACCCAAATAATCACACAGAAACTATATTAAATCACAACAGTGTTTGGCCTAT
>JAQHUG010000029.1:6568821-6603889 GCA_028555095.1 Dicrostonyx torquatus
TCACAGTTTGAAATTGTTCATGGTAGGGCAGTATGAATTGTAGTCATTCTTGTTTTTGATGATGGTTTTTAATTTAGTGACTATGTTTCTTACCATTTTGCCCTACTACTCCATTCGGTTTTAGTGAGTAGCAGTGGATACCATTTTTTCTCTCTTTTTTTTAAATACTTGTATTTACTTTCAGAATGAGAATTCAGCAGCAGAAGTTCTTCCTAACATCCTGGTGAGCCAAACTGAAACAAGGATGTGGTTGAAGCCTCCTTTCAGTGTTACCACGTTGAATATATTTTGTTTTGCAAACAATCCTTCATTTTTATGTTAAGTTGGTTACGGGGACTGGAGAGATGGCTCAGAGGCTAAGAGCACTGACTGCTTTTCCAGAGGTTCCAAGTTCAATTCCCAGCAACCACATGGTGACTCACAACCATCTGTAATGAGATCTAGTGCCCTCTTCTGGCCTGGAGTCATACATGCAGATAGAACACTGTAATCATAATAAATAAATCTTTTTTTTAAAAAAAAAGAAGTTGGTTACATCAAATGTAAAAATCTATCAACACCTCCCACTAAATAAGCAAGGGGTAGTTAGACACCTGTATCATCACGCTGTGAAAACAGTTTCTTAAAAGTCTCTGACAGGGTCATCGACAGTTGCTAAATGGAAAAACTATAATGGCAGACAAGCCTGACAAAATGGGAGCCCACAGGTCAGAGTTAGCACAGGCTGAAGAGGGCTGGAGAGACTGCAAGTGCTACTGATGTGAGAGAAAGGAATATGCTGCACAACCCAGGTGTCGCTTATGCCGAAGTGTCTGACCTGAAGCTCATCACATCCCCAGAGCTCCAGTTTCCAAAAATATAGACTGGAGGAGGGAGAAGATGAAGCAGCAAAGAAACACACTTTTTTAAAAAATGTGACATTTTAAGAACTAATCAGCAGTCACAAAAAAGAATACTGTCTTAAGACAAATGAATCATTCTGTGGTTTGAAATTTTCCTCTAACATCTTTTGTTGAAATATAATCCCCATTTTTAAAGTGTTAAGAGGTGAAACCAACCAAGTTAGATGTCTAAAAGATAGTTAAGATTCAAAAATCTATCAACATTAGGGTCTTTTGGTTGCAATAATAGTTTTATTAAAATAGTAAGAAAAGCCTAAATTAGTGTTTTCTAACTTCTTATGGGATACTCTACCCTGGCTTGGAACTCTGTGGAGCAAGAAGGGGATTCAGCCTTCTCACTGTTGACTTCTTAGCCCTCAGAACCATGAGCCAAATATACCTTTATTCTATAGCCACAATTCAGTCTTGGTATTCAGCTACAGCAACAGAAAATACAGTAAGTTGCATTATTCCTTAAGTGGTAGAATTTAAGAATGGGCTGGTGGTAAGCCTAAAGATAATTTTTTAAAAGGTAAGAAGAAAAAAAAGCTAAAACCACTTCATGAGAGAGTGTGATATCTCAGCTAGGTCAGGCATGGCGACCTGAGCTTAAACCCACGGTTGGATTGAACTCAGGTGTGGAAGGAGAGAACTGACTTCCATAGATTGTCTTCTGATCTCCGTATACAGTCACATTAAATAAAGGCAATTCTTAAAAGGTCCAGCCATGTGCAATTATATGGACCTTGTTTGAGTTCTGATTTGAATGGTACTAAAAATGAAATCAGATTAAAGTACATTGCTTTAGTTTTGATAGTGTTTTATGTTAAGTGGTGAAAAGAAGTGCCTTTCATTTTATGAATATTTTCACGTGAATTTGTTCAAAAGATGCAAACAAACCTAGATCTGGACCTGCAGGTCCCTGTTCTCAGCTCCTTAAAAGGCAAAGCAAGCAGATAAGAATTTCAGTGGCTTCTTGCTAAGTTAGTTCAAGGCCAGCCTGGGCAACTTAGTGAAATTCTGTCCCAAAACAAAAAATAAAAGAGGTCTCGGGGACCTAGATTAGTGCAGCACTTGTCTAGCACACAGGAGGCCCTGGGTTCAATTTCTAGCAAAAAGGGGTGCACTTGAAATAGTACAGACAAAACAGTCTAGTTCCTGTACTGAATCTGTATGTTGGTCATTTGGAAATTTTTCATAATAAAAATTAATGAAAGACTAAAAAGAAACCAGTACCTGGGACATGTGCTCCCTCTTCCTCCATCCTTCCTACAAGGCAGAGATCTTCATATTGAAGTAACCATTCTTCTAAAAATGCCACAGGTATATTTTGACATATATTGGATATATGTGTGAAAACTCATATACAATATGCATGGTCATGGAGATGAAAGAGGAGTCTTAAACGCTTTTGGAAGTATTTCTGGCTCTCCAGTTTGCCCCTCCAGTACTGCCCTGTATTCCACAGGGAGATAAATGGCCCATCCACAAGATGTCAAAAGAAATTGCTTTCTTTTGCAGCCACTTCCAACTTCCACTCTGCACAAAAATCCAAGCGAGTGCTAAAGAGGAAATGTCTTGTGACAAGGTCAGGCAAGAGAGATGAGAAATACGGCTTGTGATGAAAAACTAACAGGTGCATGCTTTATTGCTATGAGATATGTAGAAAAAGCAGATGTGCAATTCCATATAACACTGTGTTAAACATTTTAAAGTATATCTTTTCCCAAAGAAACCTCATGGTTTTGTTTTTTTTCCCCCTTTTTTCTTTTTTCTTTCTTAGTTCTTATTCTTGTCCTTCTGACTGTAACTTTGGCAAGCTGCTTAGAGACCAGGACAATAGAATTTATGGAGATTTCATTTTTATATAAAGAGTAGAAAATCCTATACCTGGACCCATGTTTAAACCAGAAAGCTTCTTTAGGGGTAAAAAGAAGCAAAATTCTGACAAATGTCATCCAGCCTTTCTCTGGGCCATGAGCCTGTGCGGGCCACCTAACAAGTGCCAGGCAAAACCCACACTGGAACTAAAGAAATATGACGGAGAAACACTGTAGTTGAGATAGGAGGTCTTTGCTTATTTTTCATTTTGTTCTTAGACTTTCCCTCCGCTCCTAGAAAGCCTTACTGCCATGAAGAATCAGGTTAGAATTCATTCTACAGGTGCATACATATTTCACAACGTGTTAGACAAGCCTTCGTCCCGTCCCCTCAACATGTCTACACAGAGACAAACTGCCGAGATATCTCTTCATCCAAGAGTCAGAAAACTCTACTGGCTCCTGTGATAGTTCATTTTCTATAGGTCAGCAAGAGCAGGTGAAGACTCCAGTTGTAAGGTGCACACCAGCCTTGCTGGGGTTGCAGAAGTGCCTTTAGAAGGAAGTTAACTGTACAGAATCAGTAAGTTACCCTCCATCAAGTCATAGATCCATCCAATGTGACCAGGGCTCTAAGAGAAAAAAGATGGTGATTGTGGTTCCCCCATGCTGCCTTTGAACTCAGCTCTTCCCTGAATAACACCTGCTGCTCCCCTCTCCTTAAGGTAAGCAAATATACCACTCTCCCCCCACCCTGACTCTCCATTCCATTCACCCCTCCCCACACACTCTTGCTCTCCCTCAGAGGTGGTCTTGTTTGTCTGGATAATTCTGACTAATGCACACATGTCTACCAATGTAGGCTGCTTCTAAAGTCCGTCATTTCCCCATGTTTTCCATGGAAACCAACATTCACCCAAACCAGAGAGAGTGTGTGTCTTAAACACCATCCCAATCATCTGGACCTCCTGTAACATTTGTGAGTGGTTCTCCACCACCTCTTTCAGATTTCACAATGCCCCTTATCCATGGAAATGAAACCTCATTCCTCATTTGAAGTCCCTCTATCGGCCCTTTATGATTCTAATTCAGGCTTACATCCAGGATGGTGCTAGTACAAAGGCTCACTTCAATATCCCTCCTCACCACATCTCCATATGGTACAAATGATCTCCACTGACTGAGGCCTAACCAAAAAGATAAGGAAAGAAAAACTAGGACAGATTCCTTCAATATATGCTCATATGTTTCTCTAAGAAATGAGCAAGCACATCACAGATGCCTCTGGAGCTGGAGGATATTAGATTGCTATCTTTAAAGGGGCAAAATTAAGCTGGCTGTAGTAATATTGGGGAAATCCTGCAATATTAAATTTTCAAAAGATCCTGCTAGGATTCATTTTCATCAAGACCCACCAAACATGAGCTCGAGTTTGTGTGTTTGTCAGTACTGAGAGACTCCGAATCTATCAGCTAGTAAATTAGCCCGGATGTTCTGAGCAGTTTCACAGGACCCCGGGATATGAAGATCCCTGGGTATTTGCGGAGAGTGGGTCACACACGCCCTGTCAGGCAGTCGTGATCGCCCTGGTTTGCTGCCCTGGAACAGATACAGTCACAAGGGTGGAGGCCCAGTCACAGCCTCCTGCGAAGGGGCAAGTGTAGCAGAGGGAGCAGACCACACAAGCTCTCCACTCTGAACGCAAGGAAGATGAGGAAAAAGCAGTGAACGGCCCGCACAATGTTGCCCCTGCTCTCTAAAACGATACCACTTGAAAGCTGCAGAATCGTCTTACTTTAATCCCCCCCACAAATTGCCCACAGAGAAACTGCTTATTGTAGCAAGCTACTTAACGGCGCCAAGGCTCCTCCCAACGACAGAATAAAGTCCCCGGTTCTCAGTCAGGTAGTGGATACTTTGCTCTCTTCCCTGACAAAAATTGTGAATTTTCTTTCCTCCCCCTGATTATATCCTTTATTCAAGACTTCCCTCTTCTCCAAGAAGCTCTTCAGTTATTCAGGTCAGTGTTGCTGCCTTGTCTCTGGAAATCTGCTGCGTTTATATCATAAAGAGCACATAATTGCCCAATGTCACGCTGTGTTTAACTGATTAACGTGCGTGTGCATGTCTTAATACCATCTAAATCACACACTCCTGGAGGGCAAGGGTCTCCAGTCAAAAGAATACCGTATAACGAATCAACCTAGCCCAACGCTGCCACTTATTTATGCAGTAGCCTTGGGCAATTTCCTTGAAACATAGTTTAGTTATGTGGAATTATCGAATATATCCTGAAGACCTCTGAGGACCCAACTACTTTTCAAAAAGTGATGGGGTATGCTACTGAATCAAAAAAGTTATGCATTTTTGCAATATATTAATGTTAGCAGTATAGAGATAAAATCGTTAATATTGTCTGCCTCATATAGATCCAGGACTATGTATACATCTAATACGAGCACTTATATATATGAAAGATGAATGACCTCCCTGGATGCTAGTGTTAACTTAGTCAACCAGTGGCTAGAGAGTTGGCTCAGGAATTAAGAGTGTATCACTACTCTCTCAGAGGACACAAGTTTGCTTCCCAGCACCTGCCTCAGGCAGGTCACAGCCTCCTCTAATTCCTCTCTAAAGTGTAAACACCCTCTTCTGGAATTTGGAAGGCGCTATGCTCACACCCATAGAGACACAAACAAATAATTAATTTTAAACTCAGCCATGTGTTGTTCTGCGTTTTCAGCTTAGTGGCTCGAAAAGCATCATGGATGCCATCAGCTAATTTTTGAAAGGTTAGAAGCTAATGCTTTAAAGAGAAGGTCCCTGATAAATATTCAATGGATAAACAAATAGAAGAATTCTGATGGAAGAAAATAATTTATTGCAGTTGTCTGAAATGCACAAAACATAAAAATGACAGGCAGGCTAAAAAAAAAAAAAGTTCTAAGCTACCTTGCAGAATGCAAAGCGTCAAAGTCAAATTATCGGAGAAACTCGTATGATGTGCATCTGGCACCAAGGAAACCCAATATCATTGCTAGGAATAGAGAATTAAATTGTTGCCGCTCTTCACTTCCAAGAGAGCAATGGAAGATTATATGCTACATTCAAAACAGAAAATTGTGTCAGCAGCACAGGATGTCCTTTGGGGGAAAGGCTGACAAAGCTTACTGTCACAGTGGCTTTCATCTGCAGGCTCAGTTGAAGGTCAAGAACATAGAGCTGTGTTCGACATGAACTCTGACAATGGGACTGGATGCTCCCACTGATGGAGCATGTAGCTTCTTCAACAGTCTCATCAGGAATCCCTCTTGTGCCATTATTCACATCAAATAAAAAGTTGAAAATGGCAGCCAAACAGCCCTAGAGTAAGAGTCTGATCTCATTCAATTAAGTGGGAATAGAAATGAGACCTTGTGTATGAGACGCATGCAGAAAGACAGATGTGCAGAAAGACCTTAAAAGATCCTGAAGAACTAACTGAGCAAAGGCGGAAGTCCTAACGCCCCACACAAGGAAACGTTCCAGTAAAATGAATACTGTTGACGGGCAAAAGACCAAATACTGGGAATAAAAATTATTCCTATAAACTAAATTCACTAGAGAATATTTGTCTGTAAACAAAGATAAAATATTAGTCAAATCTGTCTTATTAAAAATATTAGTCATGGACCCTGAAAGATGGGTCAGCAGTCAAACACGCCTGGTACTATTCCAGGGGACATGAATTCAGTTCCTAACACCCAAAGCAAGTGTCTCACAACTGCCTGTAATTCCTCCTCCAACTAAACCAGATGCCCTCTACACAGTCCCCACAGATGCATGGCATAAACACACAGAGACACATAGATACACAGACACACAAACACACATGCACATAAAAATAAATCACTTTTAAGTGCCAGTTGCTATAAAGGGAGAAATGTCCCGAGCCTTGCAGGAGGCTAAGACTCCTAGCAGAGATGATGCCAGGGACACTGTCTCAGGCTGACTGAGGGAAAACCAGAAACATGGATTTTCAGCCTTGCAAAGGATGCTGCTGCCAAAATCTCCATGAGCTTCCCTGTGGGGACCACCAGCAGAAAGCCATAGATTTTTATAGCCATCTGGTTACATACTGACTTTATATTTGAATTTAGTGGGCACATGCTGAGTGCCAAGCACCATGCTGGCCATAGCCATTAGTACTTATTTATCTTTTCTAACTCACAGACTCAACAACCAATGTTATAGATCACTTGAGGAAACCAATTGCAAGTAAATCAGTAGCATGTTACTAGTGATTGTGGTATAGTGTAACTTGTTTGATGCACCAAAACTCAAGAAATAGAATGTGTCCCATTCTACAGAGTAGAAATTTGTAGCCTAACGTCATAAACACCTTTCCAAAAAGAGCCAGTGAGGTCAACAGCATATCCAGAACTTCATTCAGTAGGTCGCTTGACTCAAGTTCAGAATGTTATTGAAAGAACTCTACCCCATAGCAAACAATCAACTTCTCTCAGCGCTTAATTTTAGTGTCTTCGTTACCTTTAGTTGTTGAAGCAAAGGAGCACAGGCCGAATCTAAGGCATTAAGAGTTCATTTTCTTGTAGCTTTGGAAGCTAGTAGCCTTGGCTCCTCACATGGTAGACAGGAACAGTTTTCCCTAATGACTATAATCATGCAAAAGCAGAGTTTCATCCTCATAACCTTATTTGACCTTGTGCTTTCTGAAGGCTTTATTTTAGATGCAGTCATGTTGCATGACTTTCCTAGGCAGTCTACCTCTATTCATCCAAGGAAGGTAGGGATGCCAAATAAATTATTGGCTTCATCTGAGTCCATCGTGGTGAACCAGTGTGTATACTGGGAGTCCGTTACAAGAAGACCTAGCATTCTTGTCACTGTAGATGCAATATGGTGGCATCCCTTCTTCAATTCCAACATTGGAAGGCTGAAACAGATAGATATCTGTGAGTTTGAGACAAGCCTCATCTGGCAGCCAGAGCTACACAGTGAGATCCTCTCTCAAAAATAGATGTTATATAGATAGAGATAGATAGATACATACATACATGATAGATAGATACATAGATCATAGGTAGGTAGATAGATATGCAGATACATTGATAGATACACAGATATATAGAGATAGATAGATGACAGATAGGTAGACAGATACACACATAGATAGATAGATAGATAGATAGATAGATAGATAGATAGATAGATAGACAGACAGACAGATAGATAGACAGACAGAGGATTCAACCACCAGCATGTAAGCCAGCCTACAAAGGATGTATCACTGGAGTCCCTGAGCAACTTGCTGGCAGCTACACTGCTTCTGAGTTTCTCCTCTCTCAGCCACTGTTCACTGTTTTTCGAACTTTGTGGTTGTGGGAGGGGGCTAGACTTGCAATCTTTCTGAGCCTTGTGATAATGTTAAATGTCTTGTGATTTCGTGAACTTGGGAGCTTTTCCCCTTCCTTCTCACAGAAACCTCCTTCAAACTGGATATGGCAGTAACACAGCAAGCAACGCTGTGAATGAAGCCTTCACCAGAGATGAGTGGAGAAAGGCAGGAAGGCAGGATCAACCCACAGCAATTTGCTTCTTAAGAGCTACAAACCCTTCAAATCCTAGTTTCCCTGCCCACAGGCATTTCTTTTCTTCAGCTCTGGATTTCCATTCTTATCCATCCAAATTACTTGTCCATGACTATTCCCCTATGTTCCGATTCTCAGAAAGGTAATCTTAAAATTTTATTTTCTAAAGACATTTCTAGAACCTTCATGGTACAATAAATAGTTATATTTTATTCTATCATTCTTAATAGCTTAATAAATTTATGATAAAAATAGATGGTAAGAAATAGAGAAGGATGAACCTAAATTGATGAGTAATTTTACCAATTCTAGAAACTGGAAATTATGGAATGAAGCAGAGTAAGTTTCAGACACATGGATGTGAATAGAATAGCATTTAAAGAGGCAGCCAGGACTCCCACTGTAATGTGCCCAACAAGAAAAAGGAGAAAAAAGAAAATGAAGAGAAAAGAGAGGAAGGGGTGGGAAGAAAATTAGAAAAAAAAAGAAAAATAGAAATATGAGGAGGAGAAAAAAGAGGAAGGAGGAGAGGGACATGATTTAGGAGCTAAAGGGTTGCTTCTTGGTGCCGTCGTTTTTACTGCAGATATTCAGTGACATAATTTCCTAGTCACTGGGGCTGCTCTAACATTACCACAAACTTGCTGAGCGGCAGTGGCACATGCCTTTAATTTCAGCACTTGGGAGACAGTGACAGGTGGATCTCTGTAAATTCGAGGTCAGCCTGGTCTACAAAGTGAGTTCCAGGGCAGCCAAAGGCACAGAGAGAAACCCTGTCTCAAAAACACAAAACAAAATAAGCAATAACAACAACAACAAAAACAAACCAACACAGTAATCAGAGTAGCTAAATCAATAGAAATTTATTTCTCATAGTTTTCAAATCTATAACTCCAAAACTAGAGTAGTAGGGTACTAGTATTACTGGTGAGTGCTATGTGGTTGGTTATTGGATGGATTGAGGGCTGCCTACACCGGGATGGGGGCATGAAAGAGAGGCAGAGGGAGAAAAGAGATATTTTTATGCAGACACTAATTCCATCAGGAGGACCTCATCCTCATGACATAATTACCTCTCTGTGTCCCTCCATCTCCACACACTCATATGGAGAATCAGTGTTTCAACACGTAAATGGGGAGAGGATCAAAGTGTTCAATACATTCTAATAGCACTCAAGAATATAAAATATTCGGGGCTGGAAAGATGGTCCAGTGGTTAAGGCATTGACTGCTCTTCCAGTGCTTCTGAGTTTGGTTCCCAGCAACCATATGGTGGCTCACAACCACCGGTAATAAGATCTGGTGCCAACTTCTGTCTACAAAGACACATGCAGGCAGACCATTGTATACATAATAAATAAATACATCTTTAAAAAAAAGAATATAGGGCTGGAGAGATGGCTCACTGGTTAAGAGCACTGCCTGCTCTACCAAAGGTCCTGAGTTCAATTCCCGGCAACCACATGGTGGCTCACAACCATCTGTAATGAGGTCTGGTGCCCTCTTCGAGCCTGCAGATGTACACACAGACAAAATACTGTACACATAATAAATAAATAAATAAATATTTTTTATATGTATATATGTTTTTTTAAAAAAGGTTAAAAAAGAATATAAAATATTCATAAAGCAAAACTAGGTGTGGTGGCAGAAGGAACAAGGAGCTTTTGAAAATGAAAACAGCGATTGTCACAAATTAACAGATACGGTATTGACAAATTGATATTGGTATTACTGTTGGCAAAATGCGAACACTGAGCTCCTTGTCCTTTATACGACTTCCTCTTTCTGCATTGCGTCACTTACTGCTGTTTCCCGCGTCTCTCACTACTATGCGAGTTTCTCTCTATGAGTTTTTGTAGTTGAAATAGATGAAGGTAGAGGAGTCAGCATGATGAAAGATAAGAGGTGTAAAGTGTATAGTTGTGCAGGGTTGGATGTGTGATTAGCAGAAATTTTAGGAAACGATATGAAATAAAATGACAGGGAAAAACATTCAATGGGAGGATTAGATAAGCATTATCCAGAGCTACATGTATCTCCCAACTCAGTGGACTTACTGAATAATGACTAGGGGGAAGGAAAAAGAAACTAATTATTTTGACATTTCAGAACACTATCAATAAAGATGATATGCTAAATAACTGTGGGATGGAAATAGAGAAAAGTACATTAATAAAGAATAATAATCAGCCTTCAGCAGCAACACTAGGTTCCAAGCAAGATTCAAAGCGAAGACAATTCAGTCACTAAAGTGCGCCCTGACTCTGGATCCAGATGCTGAGGTTCTAATCTGATCCGAGGTAAAACATTTAACTTCCCGTGTGCCTCGGTTTCTTTTTCTGTAAAAGGAAGAGAGTAAATAGTCCTTAGTCCCATGTTTGTGTTAGGACTAAAAGAATCATCATGAGAGGACTTAGAATGGAATTCATTGCAAATGTATAGCCAAAAAAACCCCCAGCACATAAAGGGCTCATTTGAGTCCTTTTCTAGGACATTACCTGAGTCTTTAGGTGAGTCAGGTTGGTGACGTTGCTAAGATATTTTCAATAACAAAGCACACAGAACAGATGACAAATTAGTATAGAAGCGATAAAGCTGATTCATAACTTCATGAGATTGAAAGGTCAGAATCAGGGTAAAGGTTAGGAGAGTTGCCCTGTGACACAAAGACTGAACTGTGCTTCCCTGAGTCTTCCACCCTACCCTCCCTTGGCTTTCACACAATTATAAGATGCCTGAAGTAAGACACATAGCCAGATGTCACACCAGAATCATCCAGGGGAAGAAGGAATGTGACCCGCTCCAATTGCTGTATTAACATTCTAGACTTGACATGGACTACATCACACCTGCACCCAACAGAAAGCATGGTCTGGTGGGGATCACCTTCGGAGTGTTTGAGACATAGTCTTCCAAACCACTTTCTCTTCTGACACAAATTGCAGTCTAGGGACTTCCTCAAACCTCAGTCAGTTATGATGAGCCACTGAAAAGGCCCAAAGAACTGACACAAAAGCTTACCTCTTCTCTGCCCCTTTCATAGCAGGAGAAAGACACATGTTAGAAAGGAGTCCTGGGAAGACTTCCCCAGTGCATGTCTTCCCATGGAGTCATGGCCAGTATTGACTCCCTCCACCCATATGCATCAGTAGACCTAGGGCACTGACAATCAGGAGAGCTTACTCAAACATTTGTGATCTATAGATTCTCAGAGGTATGGTCGTGTATGACCTGTAACACATACTCCAGCCATTTATAGGAACACATTCTCCAGCCCCTTTAAAAGTTGGGACTCATGTTAGTATCCTGAATTCTTCACACAGAGAAGGATACATGTACAGATGGAGTCTAACAAGAAGCAGAGGATGGCTGGTTCAAGAAGACAGGGTTCTAGAGCAGGGCATGGCTTCAGTGACTCTGCTATGGCAAAAATAGAGTGCAAAAGAAAAAATTATGAAGGGAACAAAAAATTGCATAACAGACATTGAAATCAAAACTCACTGATGTGTTATGTTCCCCTGGGGGAGAGTCATGAACAAATACCTGAGCAATATATTAATGGCTACCAAGTGACCTTCAACCCTAAACCATTCTATAAGTTAAATATGGATTGATATTTGCCTAAAAGACCATATTGGGATGTTGTCAGCTTAGACAGTGAAATAGTGGAGAAACCAGGTGAAGAGGGGACACAGTGCAAAGATAATAATGGATACAATGATGACATCTTAATCTTATGCAGTAGAAAGTTAAAAAGTATTTATAACAAATGAAACAAGAAATGGAATTATAAAAACAATCAACAGAGAAACTGAAAACAATATATTTTTCAGAAGAAGTAAGGAATATATGTCAACCAAATCTTTAACTATGGCTATAGGAAGTCAATAGAAAATGTCTAACTTGGACAGTGTATCTAAAAACAACCATATCTCCATGGATTTGGAGATACAGAAACACTCAGGTGTCAACAGAAGCACCTCCTGATAGGGCAGCCAATGACAACATCCCCACAAAAGTACCTTAGAATATCATAGCAGCTGCCTCCTTGGTAGCTGCAGCATAGCAACGTCAGCCATAGTGACGAAAGGACAGCTGAAGGTTCCAGAGAGCAGCCGGGGATAGAAGGTACTAAAGGTACTAGAAATTAAAAGGATGTTAGGAGTATAGAGAAAACAGAAACCCAAGGTTGCAGAAGGTGGAAGACAATGGAGAGCCAAGGGTGAGAGATGCAGGCCTAGGTCACTGGAAACAGTGCTGGGAGCTGGCAAGTCTTGAAGGTCTAAGTTCCAAATACCCAAGAGTCATGAGCTGCAAGGGCAGCTGTGCCAACTGCTGGGCACTTCTGCTTCTATTAGCTACTGCTTAGAACTTCATATCATATTAGCTGACCAGTGCTAGGCAACAGGCAAAGACACAAGCTACTCAATTTACTGCACTATCTAGAGCTATGAGTCTCTCTAGCTTCTAAGGGCTGAGGCTCCAAGTCTATAGTTTTCAAGGCTTGGAGATACAAACCTCAGAGTCTTTATGCCTGTTAGTGAACCTTCTGCACAGTGTAGCCCATGACAACCGACACAAGAAAAGCTATGCTTTACCTAAGCAGAATTTCTATTTGAGCAAAGCAAATAAAAGTCCAGCCAACTCACTTGCCACCGCACTATCATATCTGCACCTAGTTTTAAGAATTTTATTTTGAATTGGCCATATTCCATGAACTCTTTCAAACAGGAATCACATTAAGATCATTAGATTTTTTTTTCTTATTATTGTTTACAACTTTACTGAGGTGAGCTCAATAATAATTAAGGAGTGCAATGGGATGCATAGATATTTTGAAATGATTTCCACGGTCAAAGTAATTAATCTGTAGTTACTCATAATTACTAATTTCTCCGATCATGGTGGATAGAACATTTAAGATTGACTCTGAATTTCAAGTGTAAGAGACAGTGTTAGTTACTGTGGGCACCATGTTCTGTATTAGTTCCTCAGAAATTACCATCTAACTCAAGTTCATATCCCTTGACAAATAACTTCCCAGCCTACTAAACCACCTCCCAGGCCTTTGCTATTGACATTGTTGTGGCAGGAGGCTGCTTGTTGGTTCCTGGCTGCCCAGACTCCCGAAATAATTACACAGAAACTGTATTAATGAAATTACTGCTTGACCCATTAGCTCTAGCTTCTTATTGGCTAGCTCTTACATCTTAATTTAATCCATTTCTCTTAATCTGTGTATCGCCGTGAGGCTGTGGCTTACTAGGTAAAGTAGAACCATCCAGTGTCTGTCTCTGGCGGGGGGGGGCTACATGGCTTCTCTCTAACTCTGCCTTTCTTTCTCCCAGCATTCAGTTTAGTTTTCCCCACCCATCTCTATTCCTTGCACAGGCAGAAGACAGTGTCTTTATTCATTAACCAATGTATTCACAGCATACAGAAGGGAATCCCACACCATGACATTATAGTTTTTCTGTTTGCTTATTTATTTGGTTTTTGTTTTGTGTTGCATTTGATTTCAACATTTTAAGATTCAACATATAAATGAGGCCCCATAACATTTAGCCTTTTCTGGTTTCACTTTTTTTCACTTAGCCTAATGATTTCAGGATTCATCCACATTGTTCCAAATAATAGGATTCCCTTCTTTTCATAGATGAATATTATCTGATAGTGTTCTCTGTGTGTGTGCATACAGAATTTTTATTTATTTATGCACATTTAGGACACCTCATTTGTGTTGCCTATATTTCAAATCATACTGCAGTGAACATGAAATGGATATTTCTTGAAGATAATGACTTCACTTCATTCAGATATATTCCCAGAGGTAGAATTGCTCGATCACATGATAGTTTTATATTTAACATTTTGAGAAACATCCATACTGCTTTCCATAATGATTGTTCTAATTTACATACACACCTACATCATGCAAAGGGTTCCCTGTATTCTTCAGCTTCACAGGTACTGCCTTTGAAAGCCAAAGCCATCCTAACATGTGTGAATGGCATCTCTCCGGGATTTTATTTGCATTTTCCAGATGACATGTGGTGAGCACATTTTTATGTGTTAGCCATTCATATGTCTGTTCAAGTCTTGGGCTTTTTTATTTCCCCTTGGGGTATTTCATTTCTGCTATTATGTTGTGTGAGTTCCTGATAGGATTTTGAATTTTAATCCTTTCTAGTGTTTATGATTCTTTAAACAATTTCTCTTGCTTTGTAGGCTGTTTTTTCATGTTGTTGACTGTTTGGCTGAAGTTTTTCATTTGTCTGTTTTTAGTTTGATATAGTCTTACTTATTTAATTTTACTGTGGTTGTCTATGCTTTTATGGCATTATTGAGAAAGCTACAGCTAAAAATGGAAAAAATCCTACATAAAGACCCAAATTACATGGTAATTAAAAAAAAGCAGTTACTGAAGCCAAATGCATTCATTCCAAAGGAGTTAAGTCACTGTCAATATAAATATATCTGGGATAGATAGACAGGAATCTACCATTAGCCAGTCAAGGATCTGAAGCCAGATGACTCATATCATTCAACATTTCCTAGAGACTAACAAGAAACCCATGATTATACAAAGTAAGCATATTAATATTTGATAATTATCTTATTAAGATATGTTTCATTTTTTCAATTCTGGATGTGTGAGGGGACAGTGGGTGCAAACACAGGTGCTCAGAGAAGATGGTGTCAGATCTTGTGTAGCTGGAGTTAACAGGCAGCTTAGAGCCTCCTAACACGGGTATTTGGAACTGAACATGGGTCTTCTGAAAGAGCAATACAGGCTCTTAGCAACTGTTGAGTCATCTCTCCAGACTCTTATAATTCTTATGTTAATACAGCCTATATTATTGTCAAGGATAAGAAATTTGGAGTTGTTTTAGTTGTGCTTGATCTGAGCACTTGGTTTCCTACATACTTCTTCTGACTTTACCACTACAGTCACCATTGTAGATTCTATCATCATGGGCAGGTTTCTTATCTTCTCCGAGACAGCACAGTTCCTCCAATGCTAGGGTGTTGTGAAGACACATGAGAAATATTAATACAAGCACTCATCATCTTAGTGTTCAACAACAGCTACCAGTGCTTTAAATGATTTGAGTCATACTACATTAACATGATATACATCACTCTTGAATTTATATGAACTAATCCATGCTTTGACTTCTGCAGCAATAAAAAAAAGCACCTACTTTTTCTGCATAGCAGCCATTAAAATATGTAAAACCAGACTGCTCTGTTCATTATATCTGGTAGATACAGGATAATGTAGGCATCAGGGGAATAGCTCTAGTCCTGAGAATTGAGGTCTGATGATATTCATTAAGTCTTTCATCAGCTGTGGGTCTTCAGATAAGTGCTAAGTTCCTATGAATTTTTGGTTAATTATCTGGCATCTAAAAACAATTTATGTACCTCATAAGGTTATTGTAAAAAAATAATAAAATGAGATACTATCAGCAGCATTGCATTATTACAGTTCCCGCGTAATCAGTACCATCGTTTTTTCTGCTCTTGCCATGAGAAAAAATGGCATGATTGGGCATTGGGTTGTGGCACTTAGCAATCAGTGGATATGTTAGGAGTCTGATGGAGGCGCAACAGAGGTCATCTAGATTTTCTTATTATCTATAAAATTTACCCATCTTTATCTACTCATTTGTAGTCTTGTTCTCAGCTAAAAACATTCTCACAGTGGCTGGCTAATTTGATATGTTTTCCTTCTGATAGACATTGCTGCATCTTAACAGCATAAATGATAGGACTAGAGCAGGGTACAAAGGGAAATAGGGTACAAGGTAGCAACAGGAAGAAACAATAGTTCACCCATAACTTACACTTCAGTGATTTTCAAACCTAACTATTTAATTATTTATTATTTACCATCTGATTCAGTAGATCTGGGTAGGATCATCCCCACGTAATTATAATGTAAATTAAAGTTTAAATGTTTCTTCCATGAATCAGTAGTGCCCAGCTCTAGCTGTTCACTGAAGCCATCTGTGAAATCTTAAAACACTAAAGTGTAACGATTGGTCTTAAGTTGTTAGCAGAAATTTCTGACCCATAGCCACTCTCAAATAAACACACTTGGGCTTATATTAATTATAAATACTTGGACAATATTTGAGGCTTAGTGATAACTAGTTTGTGCATTTTAAGTTAACCCATATTCCTTATTAATGCTATGCCATGTGGCAGTACCTTTATTAGCATGGCACTTTCATCTCTTGCTTCCTCTGTGCCTGGCTGGTGACTCTTGGCTGTACTCTCCTCCTTTCCAGTATTCTCAGTTTAGTTCTCCTGCCTAACCTTATTCTGTTCAGTTATTGACCTTGTTTATTAAACCAATCACAGAGACATATGTTCACACAATGTAAAGGAATATTCCACAGCATTTCCCCCACACCCACTAGACTAAACAAAAAAGGAAGTTTTAACTTTTATGTAATAAAATTATATACAACAAAACCAGTTATAAAGTAAAAGTTAAAGTTATAATATCGAGTCCATTTGTATTTGGCAAAATTACAAAAATACTCTATTATTTATATTATATTGGTGGGTCTAAAGTTTTACATTTAATTTACTTTTTTATCATAACTAAAGCAAACTATGTTACAACTATCTAGTCTTCGACTCCATCAAAGACCCCAGAAGGATGAAATGGTACCTCGTGGCAGGGACATGTCACTTAGACAGTCACTCTAGTCTAGGCTCTCCTGTGACATTGGGACATCCAACTAAGGCCTACATGCCTGATAAATCTCATAGATATTTCTGAGAGGCAGGGAATTTTGAAGGACTTTCCTGCCTTGTCTTAGCAAAGTTTGGCAGTCACCTATTTTGTTTCTTGCTTGTCCAGTTTGGACAGTATCTGTTAGCAGTTGAGGCAAGGGCAGTTTCCTTGCCCACATGGTTACCTTTTGCCATAAAGAAAACAAACATCATATGGACTTTTTTCAATGCCTATCATTTTTGTTGAAGTAGATCAGTGCTGTCAGGAACAGACATGTCTCACTGTCATGAAAAGCCTTAGGTTATAAAACATTTTAAATTCCGTATTCTGTATGTCTTTTCAGTGTTTGAAGACTATCTATCTACCTAAATATATCTGTGTATAACCTTGAAAACATACCAAATATAACTATGAGTTTGACTATTATGAATTACTATTAATCTGTAATTTTAATTATACATTACATTTTTAATAAAGTACATAAATGCAATACCCCAAACAAGAATATAAATATACATATAGTATAGCAAAATAACTTTAACTTTGCATCAATATACAAAAATCAATACTAATGTGAAATATTTATAACTAGCAGTTGTTATTTAGATTTAAAAGTAGATTTAATAATCTACCCTTTTATCCTACCATTTCTGTATCCCTTTTTTTCTTTTCAGAATGAGATTCCTGAATCTAATCTCCTTAGTTCAGCTTTTTTTTTATTATTGACGATTACCAATAACAACTTGTAACAAGCCCCCCCTAAACAATGGCAAATATCCATAGCCTATTTTTTTGGGAAAGTACGCATCATTTTCTAAACTACCTCCTTTCATTTTGAGGTGCTGGTAATCCCTGGAAGAAGCTTGAAAATATCAGGATAATTGTTAGGTCTTGGCTGTAGTATTCTATGAGGCTGGATCATCTTAATCAGCAGGCTTGAATCTGTTTTGGATGCAGGACTCTGAAGAGACTGTAATAGGCATTTTGAGATGCTGGATAACCTGGGCCATCTGCTTTCATTGGTATCTGGACTTCTTCCTCTGAAAATTCATAAAATTTTAAAGGCAACATACATATCTGTATTAATGCAGGTATAGACAGTATATTGTACACAAGTCAGTCAAAGATGATTTTTTTGTTTATGTTTGAGCAGATAAAATATATGTCACATGTCTTGCTCCCTCTGCGTCTGGCTGGTGACTCTTGGCTCTACTCTTCTTCCCAGTATTCTCAATTTAGCTCTCCTGCCTAACCTTATTCTGTTCAGTTATTTTCTAGGCTTATTTCCTTATGTTTATAGCCAGAATTTCTGGGGGTCTTCCGTGATCAACCCTCATCATCTTTAACTTGGAATGAATTTGCAGCCTCTCTTTTTCTCTGGAAATAAATGCATAACCTCTCCCCCAAAGTAACATGTATATTGACTTAAATTTTGAAGCCAAGATTTTTTTTAAATATATAAGTTGGTTTAATCCAGTGTCTCTTAAAATCCAAAAGAAATTTAAAGACATCACAATAACATATAGGATCCAGATTCTCTGTGCATTTCTAATCTTTACAGGGCTTATTTTTATATTACTTTTCTCCCTTTTAAGGACATTATTTTATCATTTTAAATATTATATTTAAATGTTTCTTTTTATGACTGTCTATACCTTTTTTTTGTCTGTCAAGCCTATGTCTATTTTTAAACACACTGTAACCCTTTTAGAGGTTTTTGTCTGTCTGGATCTGTCTTTACTGAACATCTGTAACCTTTTCTGTCTGCATGAGCAAAACCCCAAACCTGCCTTGCGGTATACTGGTAGAGCTCATACTGATGGCTCAAGCCTGCAGGCAGTGGCTAGGAGATTGCTCTCTGTAACATAGTACATGTGAGAGACTGTAGGAACCCATCATGAGGCTTAACTCATGGTATGCTGGTAGCTGCCAGGAGATATAACTCCTTACTGTGGCTGGCATTAAAGACACAAGACTAGGAAACCAAGTTTGGCTTGGAAACATTTTAAAGCTTTCTTGGGTCTTATGTGGATCTATGCCCCACATTGGGTGCCATTTGTAGGCAGAGTTTTCCTGTCCCAACAACCTGCTCCCAAATTATCACAAAGAGTCTTATTTTAATTATAAAATTTGGGCAATAGCTCAGGCTTATTACTAGCTAACTCTTATATTTTAAATTAACCCTCATTTCTTTTCTACCCTCTGCTCTATGATGATAAATTCTTCCAGCATGGCACAATCATCTCTTGCTTCCTCTGTGTCTGGCTAGTGACACTTTGACTCCAGCCTTCCTAAGTCCATAATTCTCAGTTTGACTATCACACCTAACTGTTTAGTTATTGGCCATTCAGTTTGTTTATTGAACCAATCACAGTAACATATATTCACACAGTGTAAAGAAATATTCCACAGCATTAAGTAATATATTTCAAAGTTCCCCCAGGAGATTCTAATGTTCAATTAAAGAAGAAATTTAAACAATGGGTATTTTTCTGTATTTTTTTTAATCTGGCGAATTATTTACAATAGTCAAGTTTTAGGTTTTGAAAGAGTTGAGTACATTAAGTATATGGCAATCAAAGGTTAAAGAATAAATAAATAGCAGGTTGAAACAAAAATGCTAGATAAATGTATTAGATATATTAAATGATAGATAGATAGATAGGGAACAAAAACATCAATTTGGTTGTTGAAAATACTGAGGAGGAATCCAGTGTCAGTAGTGGAAACTTCATTGAGACAATGAGCCAAAATTATTGATAGACTTCTGGTCAGATCAGAGTGGTCTCTCCAGGTGAAAATTACAAGTAAATGGGAAAAAATAGCAGAAAGGACAGAAAGAGAAAAACCATCAAATGAGGAGCTTACAAGTCCAACAGGAGCCTTTGGCAAAGTTGCCAAGTAGACTGACTTAACCTCCTCCCCAAAGATGAGCTTCCTGCAGACGAACTTGCTTTTCTTTCCCAAGTGCAGGCAACTTCTAACCTCTGTTGGAATTGGTTTGCCTTTTAGCTGCTTCCAAGGACATCGTGTTTCCAGTTTGGGGTTGTCTTTGCCATTTTCTTTCCTTTCCTCTCACAAAGTTAGGAGACAGTATACTCATAGACAGTGGACCCTGGTGGGCATTGTGAGACAAACAAGTTTGGAAGCAGAGAGGGTAGGAAAGAGCCCCATGTCCAGGGCCAGGTGTTCTGTGAGCTCAAAAACCACATGCAATTTATCAATATAAAGCATATTAAAGTATTCAACCTGCCTGTGAGGAGTGACAGGTAGGGAAGAAGAAGAGCACAACTTCATGAAGTTTCCAATATTTCATCATCCCTCTTGTCAAAGTTGAACTTTTTTATTTTACAAATGTGCCACTTCCCTAGAGCAAGTGACATCTTATAGCATTTCTGCTCGTCATCAGACCTGAGACATTGCTGACTATTATGAAATAGCACTTAAGCTCTCTCCAGGTGGGTAAAGTAATTCTAAAAATATAATTTTCAGAATACAATAAAGCTGAATGCATTATATATATGTATAAATTAGTAGTAGTCATAATAATAATGAGACTTCCAAAGGCACTTACCAAAATGATTTGACTTCAAAAAGGCCAAAATAGTTTAATTTTAGGGTATATTATCACTAGTACTGAGACTTGCTCATTTGCCTTCTATTTGTGCTAATTCCATTTGTGAGCTCGTATTCAGTAGGCGTGGTAGTCAAATACTACATCTAAAGATTGACTTAAATAGCAGCCTATGAATCCATTGGGCAGCATTCCCTTTCTGAGAGTTATTCACCTGCATTTAAATGCTAAGGAACTAAAACTACACCATTTCAACCTTTCTCTATGTGCTAGTCAAGGGACTTTGCCTTCATCTTTTCCACTTCTGAAATTTTCAAGAAAGGAAAGTAAAAGAATGCTGACTTTTATTTTAACTTTGTATATGTTATGTGGTTATGTGTCTGTGACTGCAGGTACCAAAAGAAGCTAAAAGAGGGTGTCAGATCCCTCAGGAGCTGGAGTTATAGGTGGTTGTGGGTTGCCTAACATGGAATCTGGAAACCAAATTTGGGTGCCCTGCAAGGAGCTGTGTGTGTTCTTAACTGCTGAACTATCACCTCCCCCCTCCCCGCCGCCAGAGATGACTTGTAAAAAGAAAGGGAAAACAGGATACATGTACAATGTTTCCTGAGCTTATCTGGGAACAGCCAATGCCCAAGTTGTTTTAAGTGCTGTGGACCCAACTGGGAGTAAAATTTCAGGTGTTTAGATATCAGAGCAAGAAGTTAGGTAGCCAGGCCTCAAAAACTCATATGAAGCAGAGTAAATAGGTATCAATAACGGGAAAGCACGAGGCTGATCCTAATGAGCCGAGCAAGTCTGGAAGTTGATGGTCACTTAGGATTCAAGGACACTCTAGAAACCTGCCATCTCCTTAGGTGTTCTGATGATGTCAATGTTCTCAGAAGCCTCAATGAACTACAACGGGCCTTTTCTTAGTGTCTTCATCAGCATACTGACCGCCCTGTTTGTCTTGAAGATATTCAGGTGCTGTGATAGAGAAGACATGCCAACCTGGGGCTGTTTTAGATGTCAGCTTGGCTCACCTTTCCCTCCCTGTAGATATTTCTCTTTGTGTCTGTGTCACTCCCCTTTCACTACTGACAAGTCATCCCAAGCAAAAATCAACTGTGTCTTTGACTTGGGTAATATTACTATTAGTTATTGACCTTCATACCAAGGATCCTGCCAATCTACAGATGATGCCACTGGTCAGTTTAGGGTCTGTCCCCCACTCAGTTACAATGATTCTGAAAATGGGGTATTATGAATGAGGGGGTATCTTCTAGATACTACACTTAACATGCTGGTGAAACCACTTACCCTCTTAAATAGTCAGGAATTGTGTATGGCTGAAGATATTGTGAATATATGCAACATTTTCGTTAGGTGATAGTCATAAAACATTGTAAAATATACATATCCAAACATGGATATTATATATCTTGCATGTGTATGTGTGTATGTGTTTATGTGTGTGTCTGCTGTGTAGTGTATGAGCCTAGGACCATGATGAGCAAGTCATCCCAAGAACAAATTAAAGCAAAAGAAAGTACAATGTAACCAAAGACAGCTCTAAATAAAACACTTTCAAAGTTATTGCTTAACTAAGATGACACACTATTTCATAGAAAACATTTGTGTTTCATTTGTATTTCAGAGTATAAATACAAGACTCAAGACCTATCACTTATTGTCATCATTGTGTATAGTGAACATAAGTTGCATGGTCTCTACTGTTCTCTGCTTGGCAGCTCATCACCTTTATCTACACTAGCCCCTCTGCAAACACATTTGTAATGTATTGCAGTGTGATGGCTATGCTCTCACTAAGTGGCGTTTCATTTGTTTCTTAATAAATAAAGTTTGCCTGAATATCTGAGACTGGAACAGCCCCACTGGTCAGCTTTGAAGACCAGGCAGTGGTAACACACACTTTTCATCCCAGTAGCCACACTAGTCGCCATAGAAACTGGGCAATACATGTCTTTGATCCCAGCCTTAGAGAGGAATATAAGATGGGAGGAGGCAGCTTTCAGAAACAGTGTCGTTGTGAGATTCCTAGAGGCAGGCTCATCATTTTAGACTGAGGTCAAGGTACGAGACCGTGGCTGGCTGCTTTGCTTCTTGGATCTTTAGGTTGAACCCCAATTTCTTTCTCTGAGATTTCATTAATCATGTTTTATGGCATCAACTCCCTTGTGATATAATGGGGCTATCATCATTGACTAAACATGCTTTACCTTTGAATAAGAATGCAACATGGGCTGAGCGGTGGTAGCACACACTTATAATTCCAGCATTTGAAAGATAGAAGCAGCCAAATCTCTGAGTTTGAGGAAATCCTCTTCAGCAGAGTCATGGGACAACCAGGGCTACACAGAGAAACCCTGTCTGCAGAAAAAAAAGAAAAGGGGATGGGAGAGAGAGAGAAAGGAAAAAGGAAAGAATGGAAAAGAAACAGTGTAGCATGCAACTGGGCTAACAAAGGCAGGATATCTGCATGTATTCACAGTTTCTTTTTGGATATGGCTACCCTACTATTGTCTATCCAGCTGACTCTCTGCCTTGTTTCTTGTTCTCAATTTTCATTTCTTTTCTTTTGGCCTTTCCCATGGTTATAGTAAAAATACTAATTAAAAAGGAATATCAGTTTGTTATTATTGGCTAAAGTCCCTCCGCCATGTCATTTATTATACTGCTAGTTAATCAGCCAATGTACTCTCCCTTGATCTAATCTGTATTGTTCAGTTCAGAAGAGATAATCTCATAGTCACTCCTGAGATGGAGTCATGCGGCAGATCTATTGAAAGAACTCAGTGGTGGTTAATATTCTTATTTGTGTATAATAAGATAGACTGGATTAAAGCTTAGAAGATCTTTTAGTTTATAAAATCTAAGGGGGGAAAAGCAGGTGGATGATATGCCATTAGAAAAAAACATAAAAATTTTACCTAATGACTCCAGAGTGTGTTATAATCCACTGGCCTGGTCTATTACCTGGGTACCCTGTCCCTTTAAGAGATAAGCCCTGCCCACTCCCAACTTCCGCCCCTTCCCTTGAAGCAAGTGGACATCTCTCTCTCTCTCTCTCTCTCTCTCTCTCCTCTCTTTCTCCTCTTCTTATGGAGAGGCAACTTTTGCCTCTCTCTCTTCCTCCTCCCTTTATCCCCTTCCCCCTCCATAACCCACTAAATAAGGTTTATAACCAAACTCTCTCTGCATGATGTATCTGTCTGTCTCTCATCTGCCACGGTCTCCCACTTGCCAAGGCCTTGGGTGACCTGCCCCTGCCCCTCATGGGACCAGTCCCCCATCACCTGTTTATAAATGATAACAGAATGTCCTAGAGAAACTCATTTTGCTACAAAACCAGTGGCCTTGTGCCCAAAGTACTTCATACTTTCTTTAGAACATTTACCTCAGTTCCACTAAAGGACCAGGTGCTTCTATTCATGACTTGCTTTGTAACTGAACCTCACCTCCTAGCATCTGCTTCCTCAGAGACACTCTCTTCCATTTCTAAGTCTCTCAAGAGAGTGTGGCATATGCAATTAATTGAATATTTCTGTCCCCCTCAAATTCCTATACTGGAACACTAATCCCGGTATGGTGGCATTTGGAGGTTAGTCCTTTGAGGGGGAAATTAGGATGTAAGGGTGGCGCCTTATGAACGGGATTAGTACCCAGAGAACAACAACTCAGAGGTCTGACTAGCTTTCTTTCTGTCACTTAACAATAAAAGGCACACGGGCCGTATAGAAACCAGGAAGGGGACCCCCTCTACCACCCGCTGACACCTGACCTGGACCCCTAACCTGTAGGAAGGTGAGAAATATGTGTGCCTTTGATGTTTACATCACCATGTCTGTGCTTTCTCATTAGAGCAGCCGGAACATAACACACAGCATCTATTGGCAGAAATCAGATGACGTGTAAAACCTTTGCTGCAAAGGATTTGAGATAATGTCTTCCGTGTGTTTTCAAACCTCTATGGTTTACAAGTCAAGCTAGGCAGTGAGTCAAATGGGTGCTGAAAGAGCAAAACAGACCACCCGAGGGAAATGCTGAGGTTTCAGCGTCCCCGTCGCTCTCTTTCAGCTCTTGGAGAACACAGTGAGGAACGTCCTGGTGCCTTAACAGTGTTCTTACTTGGGTGACATTCTGGAAACTATCTCCTTGTTGATTTCCTCTTAATGAAATGTGGGCTGTCTTCATCAGGCAAGTGGAACTTCTGGTCTGTGTCACCCACTCTCAGAGTCTCTACTGCAATCTTTCTTTTCTCTTGGGAAACTCCCCATTCTTTACTACAATTTCTATACCCCTCACACCTGAAGAGCCACCTCACCCCTCCCGGACTGGAGTTTGTTGCCTTCCCTAGGGTTTGCCACCATGCATAGCACTCTTTCCATCCCACGCTGCTCAGTGCTCCTTCTGCAAGCCTTTACAGTGCTCCTTCCGCAAGTCCCTTTTACTCTCATGATGAAGACGTGTGTAGAGACTTGCCAAGTAAATACTGATGATGCCAAGTCCAGTAAAGGAAGAAGACTCTTGCTGTTAGAGCACATGGGACATTAGAGCCATTTAACAGGAAATTATCACTCCAGATTGACATCTTCCATGTGCCTTAGACTTATTAAAAAAATAGGCAAGCCATTGATACATTTGAAATAATTGACAAGTATAAACAAACTGCCTTCATTTTCATAAATTCATGAGATTATTCAGGAACTTGTTGAGAAAAAGGAAGAAATGGTTTAGGGACAAGAATGAATTGTAGAGAAAATAGTAGAATTCAAAGATTTTATTTTAAGCCGAGAAAGGTTTGAAAAATCACTCAGAAAAAAATTGAGTTATTAATTAAAATATGAGTAAGGATTGTCAGCATGTTCTATTATCTTATTAAATCTGTATCAGAATTTCTTGATATTGAAATATAGATATAGCGTTAACAAGGCAGCTAAATTAATAAAAATATATGATGAGGGCATGGAAAGCGTCAATTAATATATTTTATCTACAGCACATAACAGAGATATGTATTCGCTGATCAGTACATACGGATTGGGCCATGAACATAAAATTTGTCTGTTCCATTCAGATTTTGGAAAGTGTCCTTCCTAAGCCAGACTGAGCTGTGGAAAGTCTTCCAATATGATACCATTCACACATCCCTCATGCATATACATCCTCACACAACTATTCCTGCTGTCACAGCTCCCCACGTCTCTCCACTCTCACCCCACCTTCTGCAAACCAGACGCACCTGCTACCCTGGGCACTGACTGCTGCTGCCATGTCTTGCCGGTAATGCCATTGTCAACCTCCCTGCCTGGCATGCGTGCTATCCTCCTTTACTGGAGAAAGAAATGTTTAATTATTTTTAATCAGTGGACATGGCATCTTGCTAGACAGCGACACTTGGGGGGATCCAACACCATCTGCCTTCCACCAGGCGCCAGCTGCTCTAGTAGATGTGGGTAGAACACCTTAGGACAAGGCCTTCTGCTGCCAGGCGCCTTGGAGAGGCTGCCACTGGGCACCATCCCCAGTGTGAAGCTGACGCCTGGGCTCCTTGCCTGTCATGGTTCGCCCCTCATCCCTGCCATCCTTTCACGGGAAGTACTTCTCAGCCCCGCTCCCAGAACACTGCCCACAAAACCCAGGGGCCTTCCGGTAATAACAAGGTGTCCAAATCTAAACGTCACCCTAACCCAAATGGCCACTGAGCTTTCCATCCCTGCGAGTCAACCTAATGGAGCCTCTGACTGCAGTTCCACAGAGAATGGCCGCGGCCCTCGCAGCGGGGTTGACCCATGCAGAACAAGGGTCAGCCAGATACTGAATGTATAAAACCGTGGGAAGGAAGAAGGGACAGGAATGCCTCTCAGTGAAATCGTGGAGCTGTCCAGGGTGAGCTCTGCAAGTGGCTGTGACAGACCTGTCCCTTCCACCTCCTAGCTTTCTCGTGGCCCCCGCGGCTCTCACAGCTGTGCCTACACTTTGTTTGCTGCGAAGCTAGGTTCCCTTGCTGAAGTAGCTTTAGCAGCTCAGCGGTGCCTGACAGGGAACACTTGGCCACCTCCCACCCCGGAGCCCCCGCTAGATGGCCCAGCCCAGTTCCTTCACTGCCAGGCCCAAGGTTCTTATCACCTCTGCCCCTCCCCTTCCAGTACATGTGGGTGAAGAGCTGAACTTCGCTGCTCACTCCCGCCCGTCTTTATTTCCAGGCAAAGAGAGAGATCAGTCCGGGATAGTTTGGCGGCTGAAGGGCAGATAAAACCCCAGCTGTGCCCCCCTCCCCCACACAGTGGGCTTCACCTCCAGCAGGAAAGCAAACTGTTTTTGTGCCTGAGGGAAATTTACGGAGCCTCATACTTTCTTCCAGAGAGGGACAAAGGCGAGGTCAGGTGCCACATCTGCCCAAAATGGGGATGTGTGAAATGTGATTAACTCAGGAAGGAGCCTGACAGAGAGGGCTGGAGCTTCTCCAGTCCTGGAGTGTGTTTGCCTGGGTCAGGAGCAGGAGGGAGAGTAAACAAAAGCATTAAATAAATATTTTCTCCATTTAACCCACATGTTAATGTAGACTCTCCCATCCTCAGGAGCACCAGCCGAATCAACGACTCAACAGCACACACATTAGCCCAAATGATGGAGGAAACGCTTATGCAAGTCGAGTTCTTTGCATTGGTGAAAAAAAAATGGGGGACGAAAGGGAAAAGGTTCCAAAAGAATGCCATTTGTACCGATTCCATCTCCTGCACAGCCAAACACATGGAGCCCATCAGAGAAGCTCACTCAATGCTATTTCTCAGGCTCACTGCAAACCGCCAGTGCCTGTAGAATTAAGGTCATCAATAGACGGGCTCTGCACTTACAGGAAGGCACAAATAAAATCCCTTCTGATATGTCCATCAGGGTAGGAAGTTCTCTGCGCCTGTGAGAGCTCTGTCTGGTAAATGAGGCTATAAGTACGTTTGTCTCTGCCTAAATAAGTAATGCCGATTTCCTTTTCCACTAGCATGCTTGGGCTATCTCCATTTTTGTGTTGGGGTTTTGTTTCCACCAAATCAACCCTCCTCAGCTGTCCTGCTTAGACAACTTGTCTCACATTCAAGGTGTATACCAAAAGCAGATAATGTTTGGAACGGACTGGAGAATCTTTCAGTAATCTGCAGAGAAATTCCAGTAAAAGCAGAGTCAATTACTAAAAGATTAGCACATTCCTTGTTCTGTTAAGGGGGAAAGGGGGGCAAGGAGGGGAAAGAATTTTCAAGACAGGAGCCGATGTTTCAAAAGATTCTTCATATATGAATAAATTATTCTATCTACTGTGGCTAGGTAAATCTGTGCACCCTCTATAGAAGAGAGGAGGAGCGAGAGGCAAAAATTCACAATATTAAAAACTAAATACATGTTAGGAGATATGCTGAGAACATGTAGGTTAGGAGGACTGCCAGGCAGTGGACGCCTGTGCCCAACTTGGATGACATTCCTGGAGAAAGTCACTGTGGGTAGTTTCTGGAATACCCTAAAGGATTAACGCAATCAGCTGTCTGCTGGAACCGCAACCCTTCACAAAGATGGAGCTAAGGCATCCCTTTTCGCAGTGGGAAATTCGAGTCTGAGAGAAGGCACTTCATATATCAAGACCTGAAATAATTTTCTGGGGCCCTCTTCACTAAGCAAGAGCTTTTCAAGGGGAAGGGCTCTGGAAGGGGTCGCACATCCTCAGAGCCTCTCCACTCAGAGGTGGCAGAGCAGGTAGCTTCATCAGGCACAGGAAGGGCTCCTTGGACTGCTGCAGGTGTGCCAGAGAGTGCCTAGCACTGGTTCACTTCCAAAGCAGAGTAAGGGGAATCAGGGCATCGAAATTGCACAAGAGGACTTCCAGAAAAGCCAGCTCAAATGGGATACTCTTGTTTAAAGGGCTACTAAGAGTTGCTAATATTGACCTTGATAAGTCAAGAAGTGTCTCTGTCCCCAGGAAAACATCCCAACGAAGAGCCAGGCCACATTGTTATTGATGGATACTCCTCTTTTTTCCACGTGTCTCCATTTCAGCCATAAAGACTCTAAGGAGGCCCCTTCCCACTAAGCATGGCTCTCCTCTCTCTGTCATAACAGACAGGGCTGAAAAGGGCTAGTGCCTACAACAAGGGCAATTCAGGCTCTCAGAGAGGCAGACCCGGGCAGAGGATGGAGGAGCTCTGTTCTGTTTGGACTGAAGACAGGTTTGTTCTTAAGAGTGTAGGTTTGTCCTTCCTTCAGCTTTCAAAGCTTGACGACTTCTCCAGCACGCCTTTGATGAGCAGTATATATTCCGAGCAGTCATCAGACATATTCCGTAGTTTTTCACTTAGAAAAACAGTTTTTGCCTTTCATACAGCTTCTAATTCCAAAATTAGTTCAACGTCTAACAGCGAATGTAGAAATATGTACCTCTTTCGGAGACATACTTATGGCTGGTATTGATTTATGCTATATCACGATTTTAGTCTTATGGGATAATCGCCTTGTCGAGGCTGTATTTATTGTTGTGGCTACTAAATCACATTAATTCCCTGGTGATTATACCAGGGTAAAGCATTCACAGACTGCAACAATGACAGAATTCAGTTTTCTTCCTTAAATAAACTCAACACAAAGATAGCCATGTCCTAGTTTTTCATTGGCTTTCCAACTTTGGTTTTTTTTTTTCTTTTGCATATTTTACCAAGCATTAGAGTTGCAGCCTGTGTTTTGCTACAGAGTTGAACTCTAGTGGAAAAGCCCCTTGAGGGAGAGGAAGCGCTGTGGAGACAAGTGCTAATGGCAACACGGTGCCGAAGCAAATCACCCATCAAATGGGACAACTTAGTATTACAGAAGCTTTGCACGGAAAAAGAGAGGAGGCAGAAATGATCTGATACTGGCTGCCCTTATTTCAGTTGCCATCAGAAGAGCTGTGTCGAAATGAATATGCCCTCTCCCCAGCGCTGAGAGTTCATAGCAGCGTGCCTAGACTCAGGTCGCCTAAACACTCTCGTGGTATTAACAACATGCAAGTGAGAAAAATCAGGGCTGCTGGGAACTGGAGAATGATTAGCGGATAAAAGCTCTTTGCAGCACGAGCCTGGAGACAGGACTTCACATGCCAGCATCCAGATGATGAGCCTGATGTGGTTCCACACATGCCTGTAAGTTCAGCACTGAGAGGAACAGGGACAGGAGGGCCGCTGGTGCTTTCTGGCTGGCAGCCTACCTGAAAAAGGGAGTCCCAGGTTCAGCCTCAAAGGAATATTGTGGAGAATAGTAGAGAAGGACACACAACGCCTTCTTCTGCACATGCACAGGTCCACACACCACGCATGCAAACACTTGCACATAACACACACACGGGGAGGCGGGAGAGCTTTCATACAATGGAATATGACCAAGATGAGATATTTTAATAATATACATGAAGCCTGCTCCAGAGAAACCCTGAACAGGAAATTTGGCATCCCAGTTTACTGGTTCCTATTTATATAAAGAGACAGAAGGCACCATTACCCAAGAATTCTGGCCTCCAAAAAGAAATAGGAACATGAAGCCTGCTGATTCTCTCGGAACTTCTTCGGAGCTCTGCTTGCTTTAATGAAGGGTCAGACAGGATTTCATCCAAACTGGCTCATCTTCCTCTCTGTCTTGCATATTGATTACAGTCATTAATTTGGGGCAGGCTTTTAAACTTGATTGAAATGATGTCCATGACCAAAAGACTATTTCCTATGCCGTGCACATGCACCATTTTTAAGACTGCCAACTACTTTTCATCTACAGCCTAATTCTTAGCAGAAGTCCCCAGGCCAATGAGGAAAGAGGAGATAATGAGGAGCGGGAAGGAGTCTCAAATTCTGCTCTAGACTCTGCTATTGGTTCATTTTGGACCAGCACACTGGATCTCATTTAATGAGGTATGAAGTTTTGACCCATTTAGAAATAATAATGAATTTTTTTCAAATACATAAGCTTCCTGCACAACTTGTTAAGACCACTTTGGAAGCCAAACGTGGTAGTCCACACCCCCACCAGGGAATTTGAGCCAAGATGATTCTGTGTTCAAAACCATCCTGAATTATCTTAGAGCTTCTACGGTGGTGTAGAAGGTCCTTCTGTATTTGTATTGTTTTCATTGCCTGAATAAAGAAAATAAAGGCCTTGGCCTTTTGATAGGGCAGAAATCAGGTAGGTGGAGTAGACAGAACAGAATGCTGGGAAGAAGGTAGTGATTCTTCTGCCCAAGATGGACGCTGGTTAGACTCATGCCAGTAAGCCACAGTCAAGTGTCGATACACATTAATGGAAATGGGTTAGATCAGGATGTGAGAGTTAGCCAATAAGAGGCTAGAAATAATGGGTCAGGCAGTAATTTAATTAATACAATTTCTGTGTGGTTATTTCGGGTGTAAGCTAGCCGGGTGGTGGGAATGTGGTCCCCGTTCCTCTTACTACACTACGGTTATGACAAAAGACTGTCACCAAAAGTAACTTTGGGAGAAAGGGGGCTTCCTTGGCTTTCACATCCATATTACAGTTCTTCACTGAAGGAAGTCAAGGGAAGAACTCAGACAGGACAGAATGCTGGAGGCAGGAACTAACGCGAAAGTCATGGAGGAGTACTGCTTTCTGTCTTGTTCTCCCGGCTTTCTCAGTCTGCTTTCTTATAGCACCCAAGACCACCAGCCCAGGGGTGTTACTCCCACATCAACCTCGAGGAAATAAAATGTGCTACAGGTTAGCCTACAGTCAGATCTTATGGAGGCATTTTCTCAATCGAGGTCCCTTGCTCTCAGATGACTCTAGCTGGGTCACGTTGACATAAAACTAGTAGATAGCACAGCTATATAGCAAGTTTGAAGCTGGTCTAGACTACATAAGCCCATGATGGCTCTTATAAAAAGAAACACAAAGTCGGTATCTTATGGAGTCAGGTATAGTCTAAGTGGCTCCTGTTCGGTTGCTTATTTTTGTTTGTTTGATTTATTATGATATTATTATTTTGCTAGGCCATTTTGAGACAAGGTGTCATCCTCCCAGCACTGAGATCTCTCTGGCAGAGATCATAGACACGCACCATAGAACTTTGTTCTTTTCCTTTTAAAAGGAAATACAGGCATCATACGGTGGCACTGTGGAAGGGCGCTTGCCTACATTCTCGTGGGACTGGATTGCACCCCAAGTGCCATAAAACTCAACATAGAGAAAACTCCATAAAGATCTGAACAAACACTAAATGAACTGTGAAATCCACGCCTTTGTTCTGCCTCCTGAAATATCACCTTCTGTTTCCTAAGTGTACCTATCCTAACGGCCCATTGAGTGCCCACTGCTTTTCCTTCCACCCACCGTACCTATCTGCCTCTAAGTCACCTGAGCTCACACACATCCTCCTTGCCTTCTACTCCTTACCCACGTGTTTACAGTGTCTTGACAGGGAGGCCCTCTTGTCTTGCGTCAGTGTTCAAATGCCTTACCGAATGAGCTGAAACAAAGGCCAGCAAACTCCTCTGCCACCAGCGTGCCTCTTGAGTCAGTATGACTTCACATTTTCTCACCTACATAAGCGCATTAAAGAGCTTAGAATCAGCTTCCCTGCACGGTGCCTCATCTGCCTCAAACCTCTTTAATTCTTTGACTTTATAAGTAACAGAAGCTGCCCTTTCTGAGTTGTTCGCCCTTTCTGAGTTGTTCCCGCTTTCCTGCCTCCCACAAGTCCCTGTGAAAATGGACTCCCTTGCTTGTTTTTTACTTTTCTTTCTTTCTCTTTACTTTTTTCCCTTTTCTTTTCTTTCTTTTCTTTTCTTCTTCTTCTTCTTCTTCTTCTTCTTCTTCCTTCTTCTTCTTCTTCTTCTTCCTTCTTCTTCTTCTTCTTCTTCTTCTTCTTCTTCTTCTTCTTCTTCTTCTTTTATTGTTTTGTTTTGTTTATCGAGACAGAGCTTCTCTGTGGAACTGTCCTGGTTTTCCTGGAAGACACTTCGTAGACAAGGCTGGCCTTGAACTCCCAGAGATCCGTCTGTCTCGGCCTCCTGAGTGCTGGGATTAAAGGTGTGCACCACCAAGGCCAGGCCCCCTTGCTTGTTTATGACCTCTCTCACTTGGTTTCCTAGAAGTGGTGCTACACTTCCTGTCCTCCCCACGGCCACAGGCATCTGTGACACACTGCTTCCACACAGTCTCTTCAGCGCCCCCATGAACCCTAACACCTAGTTTTACCTTTTCCCCACCTCTTTTTCTTGATACTCAAGTTCTGGAATTCCATGAAACTTTCTGTCAAGCTGTTCAAGTATATATTCCTTCAGTCTGCCAAAAGGCTCTCTCTAGCTGAGTTTGCCCGGTCCCCAGGTACTGCTGCTAACGAAAGTGCTGAACAGAAGCTAATTTATCACAGTGTTATCACTATATCAGGGCATGGGAGAGCCATACCTAGGATGAATTATGGATCTATCCCGTGTCCCATGCATCCTGTACGTCAAGGTAAGCAAATGCTGCCTTGCCTTAGCTGTCAGCCCCCGAAACAGCTGACATTTGTTATTTTAATTAATAGTTGACTTTGCTGAAATAAGCTTCTGTGAGGAGCTATGACTTTTTATTAAATCTTCTCTGCAGCGTTGTTTTCCCCATATTGGGAGACAAAAGCTCATTTTCAAAACTGCTTTCTCCTGCAAGGTCACAGTTAACAGCTTGCGTGCACATGTCAGGGAAACATCTGCTTCTGTGCCACCGATATCAGTAGAATTTGCTTTATTTTGAAATTTAAATTTACTTTGACTCGGAGAAAAATGATGAGTCAGTCATTAAAGAGCTATTAAGTGATGTTGATGAGGAGAGACTTTTTTTTCTCCAGTCATTTTGTCACACGACTGACGGTGAAATTCCTCCGAACTCAGCAATCCACTTCAACGTCGCCAAGAACTGTGGTCACAGGCACATCTGGGCTTGGACCGGCTTGTCCTTTCATTAATGCAAATCATTATGATGTAATTACTCAGCTTGCACTGTAGAGATCATTGATTTTCTTTGCCCGGTAGCAGTATTTTTTAAGTCGCTAATGACAAAGGGAACTTTCAGGATGATTCCAAACTATACAAATTAGATCCAGTTCACGAAAGGCAAACTTACTTAAGAGGTTCCGATGCTAAATTCCGTGCCGAGATTTTTCTCTTTGCTTGGAATAAATTAAGCAGGAGAGCCGGTTCCTCCATGTTGTTTTAATGACTTTTGGTAAAGCCTTTTACTCTTCGCATCTCTGAGACAGTAAGAGTTCAGCTCTCCCTGAATGGATTTGTGTTCTGTTCCTACACATATCCTCAGACCATACCCACACTCTCACTCTGTTGGAGAGAAATAGTCCTAACATAAGTAGTCTTACATTCCCTTGATGTGGAAATTCTCTACTTGAAGGTCAGGAATGTCCTGAAACTTAGTATTTCAGAAAAACAAATCACTCTCTCTAGAGTGAGACATCCATATATCTCCAAGCCTTTGAGACTATCAGTCTTTTATAATTTGTAATGAATAAACTGAGGGGCACAACTCTTTTCTTTTTTTGGAACCTGTCCTGAAGCTAGTTCTGTAAACCAGGCTGGCCCTGAACCCACACAGACCCACCCGCCTCTGACTACCTCTCACATCTACATCCTTGGCCTCCTCTAGGACAGCATCCCCCCTACTCTGACTTTAGGCTTAGCCTTTGGGTTTGTTTGAGACAAAGGGCATGAACTTGGAAGTAGTACATGCCAGCCAAGACTGTAAACATTCTACCACATTCCCCTCATACCCCTGCATCTCTGCCATGGCTTTGGTAAGTTTTTTAATGCCTAGGTACACCGTGGATGAGGGATGAAAGAAGATAGAGCAAAAATATCCCAGCTAATATCATTGTCCTGATCAACCAAACTCCAACCAACTTGGAGAGGTAATGGGTTATAAAAAACGAGAAAGAAAAGAAAAGATAAGATTATCATAGTAAACCATTGATATCTGAGTCAATTTCTAAGGCCACAATAGCAGGTATGTGTGCAACATAGGTGTCTTGTCATTTTACAGCTTTTCTGGGGGGTAATGACTACAGATAAAGCAGAAAGTTGGTTCATTTGGCAGATGAATATGCCCATGAAACCAGCTCCACCACCAGAATAAGGTGTATAAAATTCACTCTCGAGAATTCCGTCCAAGCCTTCGATTGTGGTGTGAATGGTTTAGAGCCAAGGTCCACATATGGGAAACTTGGTACCCAGTGAGGTTGTATCACGGAATGGTAGAAACTTCACAAAGTAGGGCTAAGCTTGTCAGTAGGATAAGCTAGTTCCCTTGGGAGCAGAATAGAAGAACAAGACTGGCCCTAAATTTCTCCAGGTTTTAAATTTCATGTGGTCATTTTTATACATCCCCTTCATGATGCTGTCTTCAGGGAGGCTTCCCCAGTGTCAAATATAAATTGG
>JAQHUG010000029.1:6611138-6697164 GCA_028555095.1 Dicrostonyx torquatus
AACTCCCTTAACTGAGGTCATTATGTTAATTCCTAATCCACTCTGACTGGAATCTTTGCAAGAGAGAACCTTTACACCCACAGAGACTCCAGGACCACGTTCACAGAAACACTCACGTGCAAGGACACATTATTGGTTAGGGTTATTGTTGCTGTGATGAAATACAGTGGCCAAAGCAACTTGGAAAAGAAGAAACATTTTTGGCTTATGCTTCCACATCACTGTTCATTACTGAGGAAAGTCAGGACAAGAACTCAAACAGGGAAGGAACCTGGAAGCAGGAACTGGAAGCCATGGAGGGGTGCCTTGTTCTTCACGGTTTGCTCAGCCTGCTTTCTCATAGAACCCAGGGCCACCAGTCCAGGGATGGAACCATCAATGACTAGTTAAGAAAATGCCCTACAGACTTGCCTACAGTCAGAACTTATGGAGGCATTTAACCAGCTGAGACTTCCTCCTCTCTGATGACTATACCTACTGTCAAGTTGACATAAATTAGCCAGTACACACACTGAGAAGCTGGCCGTGTATAAGCAGAAATTCATATCTCTGGAAACTAAGCTTGTCTCTCCCTTGATCTTGAATTTCTGAGAATATAGAAAAGTAGTACTTGCTGGTGAAACTCTCCAGCTTTGTTTTAAGATAGAGCAGAAGAATCTAAAGAATGAGAGATAAGGAAGGAAGAAGAGACCTGTGTGTCCACCAAGTTGCGTTTTATTACTATCCTCAACATCTGGTGGAAGAAGCTACTCGAGTCTCCAGCTCCCAGTGGCACTCTCCAGGCTAACCTTATCATGAACCTCTGAGGGATCAGTGTCTACTCCTGCCACAGCTCAAACCCAACAGACTCCTTCAAAATATCTCGTCTCTCCCGGGCCCAAAGTCTTCCTTTACCCTTGCAACTCTAGCCATGGTAGCAAGTTTCAATAGACCTTATCATTTTTGCTTTCCTATCCAGTAGTTCCAGTACTTTCCCTCCTAGTGCACCAACCCTGCTAACCACTAACCATCCCTCACTTCCCACCGCCACCACTTCCGCACTCAGTGCTGATTTGATACTATGGTCAAATGTTAGAATTGCTGAATCAATGAAACAAGGGCCTCTATGATATTTGGCTAATATACAGCCTACATTAGTGTCCAATCTTGCTGTAACAAACACACCAGAGTACCCATTTGAAGCAATAAAGATCTTTTACTGTATATATTTCTATAGGATAGAAATCTGATGATACTTGCTGGGTTCAAATCATGGCATTATTAAGAGAGGTAGACTTTCAGAACTCTAGAAGTCTGGGATAGGTAGGGTGGTTTTGTCACTCCCCCCCCCCTTTCAGGCACCACTTCCCTTCCCACATCCTCAAAATCAGTGGCGAAATCTCTCTTATTCTACCATTTTCCCAGGTCTGTGCAGCCTAGAGATTTTCTTTTTAAGAATTTATGCAACAAGACGCAGCCGACCGGCATAATTCAGAAAAATCTCATCTCGGGATGCTTAGCTTTAATTATGTTGCGAATCCCTTCACCGTGTGCATGTAGGTGTGTGTGTGCATAGGACACACGCATTTACACAGGAATTCCTCTACATGCCTAGGATATTTTCTCTGATCTTCTTCCTTCGTAGCTGGCAGTGCTTCCCAACCCTGCACACAAGAACGCGTTGCTCTCCCAGGGCAGGCTCTTCAAAGGCCTTGAAGGAACCATGAGAACTGAGCATTCCCAGAACCATATTTCTGGCTGTGAAACTATCTACTAATTCTGATGACACTACATTAGTCCATGCTCTTCCAATGAGGCTTGACATTTTTTTTTTTTAGCTATCCATGAAGAGATTACTATTAAAAGTAAAACTTATGTTAAAAATTCTAAGATTCCATGGAAGGAAATGTATAGAAGATGCCCTAATTTCAAGACAAGGAAAAGAGTCAAAACACAGCAGGATGGCTGGTCCCTAGGGTGCTGGGACAGGTGTACAGATGTTATCCCTGAATTGGTCTCTCCGACCATAGACTGCAGCAACACTCTTTCTGCTCAGGGTTGTTGTTTGATTTTTTGTTTGCCCGTCCTGCTCTGACTGGCCTCTGAGTAATGGCAGGAAGGCCACTCACTCAGTTCCTGCAGTATGAGTAAGGAGGCCCATTCCCCTCCAGCATGGATCAGGAGGTTCCTTCTTCAGGCTTGACTGCAGTTTCTAGATGCTGTGGTGAAATTCCTAAGGGTGAATTCTTCTTCTGGGGGTTTCTGTGTTAAGTTGAAGACACCGCTCAGAGGCCATACTTATACTGGAAGAGGTCTAAGAAAAGGAGATAGAGTGAAGAATAAGAGACCATTGGTTAGCCACACCCCCTCACTCCCACCTAACCCTCTTTCTGTCTCTCTGTGTAGGTAACACTGATGAGAACAAAATTAGTTCCACGGAGGATTTCCAGAATTATTACAAAATTCAATGCCATTCCTTCTTTACCTCAAAACCACATGACTTCCCTTTACTCCATGCGTGTAGTATCTCCAACTATTTGGGATAACGGTTCGTCCACCACATCTGCTGAGAGAGATTCAGAAGGACATCAGTGTGACTCCGTGGTGCTTGATTTCCTGAGAGGAAAGCCAGGCGCTGAAGCTCTTAGAAGCTATCCACACCTGCCAGGAGGCGCCTCCGTATAAGCTAGATTTCTCTTTGTGCTCTACGTGCCTCTATCCCTTGAGTGTGTGAGGCTATGGAAACATTAGTATTGGAAGAGAAAGAAAAACACGCTTTTCTCTCTGATCTGTGATGGGTTTTGCACATGTATTTTTTGATGTCAGGCTTCATTTCAGAAGGCAGAGGGGTTGGGCCCCGGGATGATTTATTTCTGCTGAAAGAGGAGGTTATTGGTTTTTCTTCATTTATATGTAGGGCCCCTCACAGGGAGATATTTTTAGGATATTTTTATATCTCTTCATATTTTCTCCAGTTGTGGTATATTTGCTTGCATTGGGGGTTGATTGCCTGTGTCCCTCCAGTGTGCAAAGTTAGAAAAGAAATATTTAGAAAGTTCCATGGTGTTTCTGAAGACAGGGTGTGCACAGGCATCATCTGGATCATCAGTGCAGGGAGGCCCTGAGCTTCTCCCAGGACTGGTGTGGCTATCACGAGTGGCGGAGATGAAGAGGAGCACAAACAAGGCAGGACTTTCTACGAGATCCGCTGCACACATTCATGGGTGAACTGTGCTCTTGACAGATCTGATTTTCTCCAAACAGCCTTCAGCTCTGTTATCCTGCCTCAGGCTTGAACCTGGAGCCACTGAATCTTGTATTTGCCCTGCCTGAGGCCTTAACCTGCTGTTCCCTCCTTCATCTTTATCTGTTTCTTCCTCGTGCCACCTGTTTGTCTCATCTGGCACTCTGAGGAGGCAGTCCTCTTTCTCCTTTTTTTCTACGTCTCGTATTAAAAAAACTTCCCAGGCAGCTGCCTTTCACCTTATGTGTGCTTGAATCTTCCCCTGCAGCTGTCAAGATGAGTTTTCTTCAGGCACACGATTTCCAAAGCAAATTTCCATTTGCTCTGACAGAGCAGACCCCATGACAGGGCATCAGAAAGGTACGCAGGTCCTCAAGCACACCTGAGAGAAAAATTAACAAACAGGACCAGGGATGTATCGAGTACCGATAGCCGGAATGTAAAAGGCCCTAGTAAAATTTCTTGTGAAGTAGAGAATCAAAGCCCAGGTCCTGTTGAGGCCAATAGGTACTGCCCTGCCGACTTTCCAGATCTGTATGGCAACTCTGGTATCCCTTCTCCACATCAGGTTCTGAAACATTTGAAATGTAGCCAACATACACCAAAAGGAACTGTACTTACAAAAGGCACACCCGGTTTCAAAGACTTAGCATGGGAAGAAATAAGTGTGTAATATTTCACAGACGGCTTTTTATAGAGATTATAAGTGAAATGAAAACAGTACGGCTATAGGGATAAAATAGAACGTGATTTAAAATTAATGTCACCTGTTTCTCTTCACTTTCCCGGGTGCAGCTCACAGAAGCAGTTAAATCGTACAGGTTGGGCAGGGCATGGTGACTCTTGTATATGATCTCAGCACTTGGGAGGCTGATTCAGGAGAATGGTTGAGAGTTCAAGGTCACACTGGGCTAAATAGCACGTTCCAGGACAGCCTGAGTTACAGAGTAATGTCCTGTCTCGGGGAAACAATGGGCAAAGCAAGATGGCTTACATTGTGTTTCTATTAGATGCTGAAGCGGTAGGAGTCAGTAAAGAATAACATTGGGATTTAGTTTCTCTCCTGTACTAGAAGGCAGTTTTAAAAGACCTTATCATGTTTTTTTACATTTATTTTAGTTTGTTTTTGCTTTGTTTGTCTGGTTGCTCGCTTGGCTTCTTTGGCTTCTTCTGTTGGTTTTGTGGGGCATTTCAAAGGATTTGGGTGACCAGAAGCAGAGTTTTAATAAAATTTACACATGTGGTTTTTTTTTCCAAACAGAAATTTAGTTGGCATGTTTTTAAAAGCCTGTTTTTCATTTTTCCATAGCAAATTGTCTTTAATATAAAGGCTGGCTTCTCTTCTTTATATACTTAAATACTTCTTTTCATCCCATAAATTCAATCTGTCTTAAGATTAGTTTAACATTTATGAGGTGCCCCCCCATTTGTCCAAGAAGTTATAAAGTAATCCCTTCCCTCCCCTGGAGGAGAACATATTCCAAAAGAACACGAACTGGCCAAGCCAAACTTCTTTTGACCGAATTTTAGTTAAGCAAGATGTGCTTGCAACAAGAGGGGAGTGTGGTATAGATTATTTGTTCATCATGTTTTGTATGTGTTTTTAAGAGTGATTTTTCTAATAAACTTTAACCAAAAGAAACAGAATGATTTCACTGTGGAGCATAAAATTTGTCTTTGGCATAAATCACAAGTGAGGGAGATTCTGAAGGAATTTTCCAGAACTGGAAAAACACTAACAGTGAGCACTGAGATGGCATGTGCCAGACATCCCTAGATTCTTTGCATATGAGAACCCAAAAGGCACAAGGCTCCTGCACACATGCTCTCTGCATGGCTGCCTTGGAAAGTCTGCCTGGTTGTTTGTTTGTTTGTTTGTTTGTTCGTCAAGGCTCAGATGACTCATGACAGCTTCGTTGTGTCTGTAGCATTTTACAGCCACTTAGAACGTGAGGGTCTAAGCCTCTAAATGACGTCGCTTCCTCCTTGATTTTCTCCCACCCCATCTTTTGCTGGAAACAAACCCTCGGCACAACCCTTCTCTTCAGCTGGCCTGTTTCCTTGTGCTAACCGTCCAGGAACAAGTGAGCTGTAAGAAGGAACTAGAACAAAGACTGCCTTAGAGAGTACACGAAACACCTTTTTTGTGCTTGCTCTCTTTGTAGCAACTTAACGAACAGAAGCCAAATTTCATTCCTCGATCATGGATTTCTATAGACAACCCATTTGCATATCTGAAGAAGGAATGTGGCTTTTAAAGATCTTAATGGAAACCAGAAATGTATCATTTTCCTGATAAGTTGTCATTATGCATGTTCATCTTCCTGACACCAGAATACAAGCATGTAAATCTAGGAACTGCTTGCCTGTCACCAAAGACACTGAAGTGACATTCCCAGTGTTTGCAGCCTGTTCCTGCAGTCAATGTCTGTACTACATTCCAACATAATTTCATCTCCCTCTGCCTTTGGATTTTTGTTCTTAAAAGCTAATTTCCAATGTCAGTTCTATAATAGTTCTGGAACCTCTCAGCACAAAAGCTTATTATTTGGAGATTATACTCCCTGGTTGATCTGGACATTCTTTCTAGACAATCCTCTGAATTACCTTGTGAGAACTTTAGTCATGTTCTCAGAACCTTCTGACATTATGCTTAATTAGGGTTTGCATGTTAATATTGAACAATAAAACGAGGACGGCACAGTAGCACTGAAAACACAGAATCAAAGTAATTAGCAGTGATGATACTCGCTCATTGGATTGTGTCACTGCACATATGTGTGCTTGCCAATTTATGATTTTTTCAAGTTATTAGTTACAACTTCCGAGGCAGAATATTTAAGATACCTCAGGAACCATCTTCTGAGCATTCCCAGATTTAATGAAAAGCTGGTGATTATTGCCTTAAATAGCAGCGGCAATGCCTTCCAACCTTAGAGGAATCAGTTAATGCCTAATTTCTCTTATCTGTGAGCAAGCGACTATTATTTCCCACATTCTTCCTGAAGTTCATTACCAGTAACAGAACTTTGCTTTGTTTACATGTTGCTTACAACGCAGAAGGGATTTTCCTCTATGTCTGGATTACTTCGCCTTTCTCGAAGAAGGAAACAGTACCAATATGTTTTGTGATTAAAAGCTCTTAGAATAAAATTAAGCAGATGTACTTAAAACACGGGGAAGTTGTTTTAAAATGTGCTGTGAAGTCGGGAGGAGGAAGGCAAGGTATGTGAGAGACATAAAAATTACTTTACACATGTCCTTCAAAAAAGTTTAATACATAGTCAGGTCACATTACTGTACATCAAATTCTCTAGGTCTCGGGCTGCCAGTAGCAATTATCTGTAAAAGAACATGTTTTCCCTGGTGACGCGCTATCGGGAATTTTCAAGTACACCTAAGCATAGCCTTGAGCAAAACTCCTATGGGGCATATTTGGAATATAGGATTTCATTTGGATGCAATATCAAGGCTTCCGTGCAAGACGTCTATCTATGTATTTTTACATCTGTTTTAACATATTGATGTGTTTATCTGTTGGCTTTAATTACATGATATAAGTATATATAAATGTAAATAGTGCTCCTGAGCTTCCTCTCAACTTTTGTCATGAGGCATACAAATATATTTCCCTGGATGTCTGCATGATTTTATATTATAATGAAGCTTCCCGAGTTTTCATCATTACTTTGTGGGGAAAGGTGTTGAATATTTGCAGGTTGCTGAGACACTGGAGCTCATTCTATCCTAGCAGGTCACATGGCACTAGTTTCTGGAGAGCAGTGGGGTCACAACTGGTGTCGCCTTTCGAGGCCATGCCAAGCCTGTGTCAGTTAAGGATGAGGGACCTTTTAAGAAACAAAGCATGAGCTCAAATATTTCAAAAACAGTGCTGCTAAATAATAATTGTTTTTAAGATCCTTGTTGAGGATTTGTAATATAATTTCAAGTCCTCAGCAGTTCAAATATGTTTCCATTTCTCTAGGAGTTTCAGATGTTGATTATGCAGGCTTGATGGAGATGGCATTTACCAGAAAGCACTTTCTCTGATTGATAGAAGTCAAACCTCACCCATGCATAGCAAATTAGCATGTCATCACCTCTGTAAAGGGGCAGGCAGAAAAGAAAAGAAATCAACAGCAATGACCAGTATATGTATTTACAAGCTTTTGAGCAGGTATAACAAGTCCTTCTGCTCCCAAGAATTGAGCTGAACAAAATAAACTCCTACACTTGCAAACTTGTTCTCCCAAAGAGAATGAGTGACTTTCTTACTCATCCACTCCCTCAAGAACCATAAGCAATGTGCTCTAGATGGGTGAGCCACTTCCTTTGTGAATGGGCCATTCTAAGACCAGGTGATCTGGGCAAGGTGTATGGTATTGCTGTAATATTTGGTGTTGGGACACAGACACCCAGCATAGTTGATGGGATAACTGAGAAGGATCTGACTCACCTACCCCCCAACATGGAGAATTGAGAAGTTCCTAAAGGCAAGTCCTGTTTACAGCAGCCTGGAGTGTACCAGATAAAAATCACCGAAGGGTTTCTTTCTCTGAGAACATTGAGAAGCCAAGTGTTTCCCGCAACTCCACACAAGCTGAGGAAACCTGGATGACATCGCTTTGTACCGTACACGAGGTTCCGTGTGTGCGGAGGCCATGTGAACCGTTCGGGATTTTTATAGAGCCATGTGTGCTTTTATTACTGCAAAGCTCAGTGCCTTTCCAGTTGGGATGAGTACGAGGATTTTCAGGCCTCTGCAGCCTGGGTGATCCAGGAACAGTTTTAAAGTCCACGGCCACGAAACGGAAGTGGAGTTGAAGATGTCAAAATCTTCATCTTCTCTCTTTGTCGGAACTCTCCCAGAGTCATGAATGCCTTCCCTCCTCCTTCCTGGATCTCTCCAAATAGATCCCATTTATCTGATTGGATTTCTGTCCCATCTTTCTACATATTACAGCTAATTAGTACCCCCTGATGAGAGGCAGCCCACTGATGGAGAAAGCAGTTAGATAAGATCTGCATTAACAAATGTAGTTCATTTAATATCATTTGTGCTGCTGCATTATTAATAATACATAATTACCCTGTGCAGGCTGGAAGGGGAAAAGAAAACCCATCTCTAATTTCTTGGCCTTTGCGGAGAAACAGTGTATTAGAGAGGATAAAACAGCGTTGGGCTGTCCATGGCCATCCATCATACAGCTTCCCGTGTCATGCTATTTTATTAACTTGGGGGCTAGCTACAATTTCTAGACTTCAACACAGTCACAGACACACAGAGACAACCGTTTGTGTGAGATTTGGAAAATACCAACTTCTCTTTTCAGGATGCTCCTTAGGGAAGCCCAGCCAATGGCTATCAGCAAGCTGAGGCTTGGGTTTTTTGCTTCAGGCTTTTATTGAAAAGACTCCCTGCTATAGGTAACGAATGTTCCTGGGGTCAAAAACTCGTGCTGATAAATTCTGATGCAATGCAAGGTACAAACCGGACGTCATTCTTTCCATCCTCCAGAATGTGTGTGCACCACATTCGAAAGGGTCCTGGCACCCGGCCTGCATCGTGATGACATGGCAGGCAGTAGTGTCCACATAGGATGGATGACTGGCCAGTCTTGACGGAGTGCCTACTCTGTGCCAAGTTTTATGCTAAACCCTTCACATGTATTCATCCTCTCAGGCCCCCTGCTCTGGAAGTTTCTATTTTTATGCTAGAGGTCATCCAAATCTGGCAACACCTCAGACTGTCATGAAAGAAAAATCTACTGCAAGTAGGCCATGTTCCTTGCATTTTTCTTTGCTGGACTTCTCCCTAGCCATGCCAAGCCTCTTGAGCATCATTTGCCAGCAAGGGCAATGCAAACGCATGCAGAGACATCGTTAAGTGTGTTTGTTTGCACAGGTGGGGCAGGTTGGAATTCAGGCCTACGTATCTGGATCAGGAAACTGTGAGTCTCCAAGGTCTGGTACCCAAAGGAGAAAAGAAACCAAACCAAGAACAGGAGAGGGGCTGAACCCTTGAGAATTCTCCTGTTCTCCAATGAGCACCACATTTGGGCTACTGGACTTTACACCAGCCCATTCGTTTATTCAGCAAATACTTCCTGTGTGTTTGCAAGGCGAAAGAAAGATTTGAAAGAAATATTCAAAAATAGTAAATGAGGAACAAGCATTTTCATTGTCAACAGAGAGTAAAGATGGATATAAAAATACATTGTTGCAATTGGATGTTTTCCAGGGCCAGTGTGGACACAAAGGAAGGAATGCTCAATTCTGTCCAAGTGGGTCAGAGAAGGTTTGACCAAGACACGGTAAGTGGATTCTTACAAAATGAGAATCCTTTGTCCAGGGAGATGAGCAGGAAAGTATGCATGTTCTCTGTGGTATTATTGTCACTATTTTACAAAATAAACCGTGAGGGCTGCCACACCTAATGGAAATTCTGTTCCTCAGCAGAAGACATTGTTTTCTCAAGGTCGCCAACATTATCACTTCGTTATCTCCCAGAGATACTTCATAAACCAGAGACTGGGGAATGGTAAGGACCTGCCAGCATTCAGGATGAGAGAAGGGAAAGGATTTACGCATAAGTAGAATAATGTTAGGACGGATCTTTTACCTTACTGGAGTTTCTTCCCGTCTGGTTCACAGTATATCACACTTTTGAAATACAAACGATTGTGGAATTTTCCCTCTCAATGGGTTTTAGTGTTTACAAGACACAGAGCAGATTGAAAATTCTCTAAACTCTCAGACATAGCAATTAGTACACATCTTAGTGCTAAAGAAGTTGGTTTATCCATCTGCAATATCCTGAGTTGCCCAAGTCCCTTTCTTAAAAAAGAAGTGGAGCTACCTCCCTGTGTCAAACTCAAGGCACTGCTATGATCTCCTTTGGGCATTGCAAAAGGACAGCCATGTGTGAAGACTGTCACATATTCTCCAGGATGCATTCCTCCTTCCTCCTTAGCAGGCAGCTAGACTGTGTTTTCCCATTGCTCTCCGAAGTCGGGCAGGCATGTGCTGGAATACACGAGGAGAAGTGTGATGTACCAGCCCAATGTATGACACCATTTCAGATTCTGGATCCTCTGCCCGGCAGACAAGCAAAGAACTTGAGGTCCTTTACACAGCAGAGACTCGCCATGACAGAGCTGTCCAATAATATGCCTACCTGAGAGTATTGATCATTGCACACTGTCCAAATCAAAGGCTTCTAGGGTGCAGTACTGTATGCACACCCTTTGCTCTGGCCATTAGCTTACCCTAAAGCACCAAGATTTCTTTAGACGACCAGAGTAAGTTTTATGTGATGGATTAGCAAGGCAGAGGATATTTGTGAGGTTCACGTGACTGCTGTGTGGTTTTGGTGGAGGTGACCTCAAGCCCTACTGCAGGGGGTGTGAGGGCTGTTAATTACCACCCCTGTGCAAAGTGGGACACTAAAGCACCATCCAACCCCTGTGCAGTGGAGACAGTATTGATTACCAGTCACCAACGTGACTGGGGCTTTCTGTTCAAATGCCACTTCCTACCACAGCCCTCACAAACCCTTCCGTCTATCTTGGCCTCCCTCGTTTATGCTTCCTATGAATCTTGTATTTTCCTCCACGCTACTTAGCCAACAAAGTTAAACCACTGAGATTTTATTGAATGGCTGCCATTTTCCCTACACTAACCCTTCTTGAGGACAAAACCTTCCCAAGAAAGCACATGCCTTATCCATTACAGAATCTCTGGTCTGGAACAGTGTCAGGTGTCGGGTGGCACTTGCCAAGTCCAACTTTACCAAGGAGCTCTCATTTTTGCTATGTATTATGATTTAGTCTTTTATTCTCCCAAGAGTAAGGAGATTATGGCGTTAGGAGGTGAAAATAAGTGACCTGTAAAGGCCTATCTAATTAGAAGAGATTATGATTTTAAACCCTCATTCCCAGGAAACACCCACTCAAACACCCACAGAAAACAAATATATACACAAGAAATGTCACTGTCATAGATATCCTAGAGAGATTTCACCCAGACATCACTAAAGGACACTCTGCTGTCCCCAGACACCAGTGATGTGCAATCAAAGACCAAAAACAGATAAAACCCAGACGTGAAGACACACTCCTTCCCTATGACAACTAGCACACCCTCAGACAAATACACGCACGTGTGCCAAAGTCACTTAGCACCTGTCACTCTGGTGACATTTATTCTCTGCCTTCCTATCTCATCCAGTAAAATTGGAATGCATTAATCCAAAATTAAAATAACATTCTCACCTCTATTATCTATTCTGTTTTGGATCTACTTTCATCAAATCAGTGTCCTCTGCGGAAAGTACAGGGAGCGCGGAAGAGAACAAATGCTTCTCCCGAAGACTTCCATTATTCTGCCATTTACATTGCAAATGTTATCAAAAATGCAAATATATGTGACATCTCTAATTGTTTCCCTGTCTTGTGCTACGCTAAACATGGTCCTAGTTAAATCGTATTTCCCAGAATAAAAGAGCTGGAGGCAGTGTTGTTGCATTCTGTATTTAGAGGTGCTTAGCCAAAACTACAATAATACCGTTTTTTTAAAGTTACTCGCCCGAGCTAACGTAGTCTGCACTGAAGAATTAAAGATATTTTGGATTAAAAAGTGGGAATAGTCAATGTCACAATTCAGTCACCCAGATGTAAGAATTATGTACAAGTATGTCAGCGTAGGGAAGAAATATCAAAATAGATGGGAACAATAATAATAAACAAATCGCTGTGTGGTGCCTCAGGATGACACTAAGTTCTGCTCTTCTGTTTCCAGCTGGAAGTTTGCAGACATGGCCTCCCCACCTGTGAGTAGCAGCTCTTGCTCCCCCTGCTTCCCTGATTGGCCCCCTATGATCAGTCCACAGACAGAATCACATTTAGCAGAGTACGGCCAATTACCTTCAAATGCAGAAGAGGCTCCTGGCAGCACAAGGGAGGCCAGCAGCCAACTGCACCTAGGCTTTTGCCCCGGACGTGGCCTCTTTTTCTTTCCCAATGAGTCTCCTCCATGCATGTCCCAAAGTCGCCAGTGTGAGGGCCGGAGCTAACCTGAATAAGACATGAAGCAAATCCCACCATTGTTCATTTCACCTCAGTAAACCAGAACACACCCCCACATGTTCACTTTTGATGGGGAGAGGCCAGGCTACAGGGAGCATTTGGGCCAGCGTTCAAGCACCTGGCACACAGAAGGCAGAAGGCAGCCCTTTGTTTTTTGACAATGTAATGTCCACTATGCAAAATACTATATTCCGTTTGAGCACCATTCACTCTCCCCACCTTCAGTCTTTTTCCAGTAATGCCCAGCAGCCTGGTCTGCTTAGAACTTCCCCACCAATGGATTTGAGAAAATAGATATGGACAGCCACAGCAATGATAGGATGGACTTATAACAATCAAGGGGGAAAAAAAACAACTTTTCATAGAACTTTGATGCGAATCTGCTGAAAGCTATAGATTCTCTTTCCAGACATTAGCACAGCAGCATATGGTTATGTGGAAATTCAGTGTGATCTTTTATATTTTTTAACCCTTCACTAGATTTCAGGATATGAGTCCCCAGAGTGTCTGACACCTGCTCAAAAGGGTAAAGGTGACAGTTGTACCACGTGCAAAGACCATGGGTATGGAGGTCAGAGTTCTAGATTTACCACCTGCTGACTCTGTGCAGCTAGTTCACAGAGAAGCTAGGGCTTCTCTGGCCCATTCCTCCTCTCATTCTCCATAGGAAGACAGCGATGCCCAGCCTATGCAGCCGGGGATAGGAGGATGGGGTCTTAGCACTCCATCTACTACCCCTTAAACTCCCTGGAACCCAGAAGAGGAGCAGTTAATGGTTCTCCGTGAGGAGGTGCCTGTACATTTCCTGCTGTCGCATCAGATACCAAATAGATCCTCAGTTAATATTGTTTCATAGAATAAACAATTCTATGTTCTCACCTCTTATCAGAGCAGCAGGAAATAAATTCTGGTGCTCACACATTTGATGACGATAAAACTCAAATCTCTCCTTGACAGTTGCTCTCGGCCTCATTTCCTACAATAGTGGGTATAACCAAGACCTCAGAAGGCTTTTTTAATTTTTATACTTTATCACATACATGTTATAGTCTGAAAGATAAATGTCTCCACGGATGCACATGTCTGAATGGTTGACCGTTTTCAGTTAGTGGTACTGTTTGGAACATGTAGGAAGTGGTACTTGCTGGCAGAAGTCTGTCACTGTGGGTGGACCTTGAGGTTTTATAGCCTGACCCCACTTCCTGGGTTTCCCCCCTACTTCCTAAGTTGATGTGACCAGCCAGCCAGCTGCTCCTGTCACCAATTCTTTCCCTGCCTATTGCCTTGTCTTCCCTGCCATGACGGACTGCATTCCCCTGGAAATACAAAACAAAGTCCAGCCTTTCTCCAGTAAGCTGCTTTTGTTGATGCATTTTACCACAGCTAAGAGAAAGTAATCAGCTGGCGGTGGTGGCGCATGCCTTTAATCCCAGCACTCGGGAGGCAGAGGCAAGCGGATCTTTGTGAGTTCGGGACCAGCCTGGTCCACAAGAGCTAGTTCCAGCGCAGGCTCCAAAGCCACAGAGAAACCCTGTCTCGAAAAACCAAAAAAAAAAAAAAAAAAAAAAGAGAGAGAGAGAGAGAAAGTAATCAATACAGATCGCATATGTTTTTCTTGGGCATATACAATGCGTTTTGAGTATATTCCTCACAAGACACCTCTGCTCCCTCTTCCTGCCTCCTCTCCCATTACCCCCCTTACTCCTCGAGAAAGGCTCACTTCCACTTGGATTCTGTCCATATGTAAAGTGGCACCATTGTCATCAGTGTTAAAGCGATAATGTTAACAATACTTAAAGAGAGTCAGAGAGACAGTGATAACAGGAAATAGGAAAAAGGGCTATAAAATATCATCTTCTTAGCGGGCATAGCCCTGGACATTCACAAACTCACAACAGTTAAGGCCACTGGGAGCACTACTAAGCCAATCCGGGTTGGATCTACCCAACTGTCAGCTATGGATGGGCAAGCGGCTCATGGGCCCTTACCTCTTAAGAGTGTACTATTAACGACTAACAGACTCTAGGAGTGACAGAAGAATAGTATCTACTTATGCCTTCACTGGTGAGCCTACCAAGCTGTAATGGTTAATTCCAAACCGATGGTCATTGAGGAGGCACTAGGAAACATCTGTGGAGCACAAAACAAAACACAAAGTCACGCATGTGAGAGAAAAACTACAGTGAATAAGGAAGAATGATAGGGGTTAGAGGGTTATAACAGAGGGTGACAGGGACAGAGTCACCAGAATGCACTATACACATGTATAAAATTGTCAAAGAGCACATTTCAATAATAATAAATACCTAAGTATATTTTTAATAACTGTGTATCCGGTCATCTCATGAATTCCCTCACTGAATCAAAGCTATTCATCCACTTGAGGATCATTATTCTACATCATTTCAAAACGGAATTCTGTTTCAACTTGATAAGCTGGAAATAGACTTGAGAATCAAATTTCTGTGGGTAGATAAAAGAATTAAAATGTTATTAAGTTCCCATTACCAAACAAACTGACTCAGACACGAGACGCTAGATAACAGTTTTAAGGAAGGTGCTTTCTGAACAAAGAGACAAAGGAAGACTGTCCCATCTGGTAGCTGCAGAAGAAAGAGACAGTGTGAAAAGTGATCATGGGGGACAATGGGTATGCAGGCTCCCATTTGGAAAGGGAGTGACATGGTAGCAGGCAACACAAGGCTGACAGCTCCTAGAAGCAGAGCTTTTCCCCTTTTCAAGGTCTGTCACAGCCAAGCATCCAGACAGCTGGCACATAGAGGAGCAGACAGAGACAGAGCTATGTAAAGTCGCTCTGCTGAGGTCCCTCAGCTGGTGGGTGGCAACGTTGGTCATGAAAGCTACACAGCTGACTCCATATCCATGTAATTCAGTATCTTCCGGAGAGACGTCCCAGAAGAAAATTCTCCATAGGGATACTATCAGAGGGCCACAAGTGCTCTGTTCCCAAGGGAAAGCCTAGACTTCCAAAAGAGAGCCAGGGGACGTCGAAGCCAGCCCTTGCAGGATCTACAAGGCTGAGATGATGAATGTGGGCCCATGTCCACAAAGGATATAACTGAGTTTTCTAAGGGTCTTAACTGTACAAGAGAGCAGATGCTGACATGCATCTGCCAAAAGCTTCAGCCTGGACAGTAGCAGGGTCAGAGTTGTCCCAACACCTACCCAAATGCAATAAAAACTAGTCCAAATATCCAGTCTAAGATTGGCAGCATCTATCCCAAATTCCTAACCTAGCTCCGCCAAGCTCTACAAACTAGTCTGTTGCCAACCCAAAGAACAGGGAGAGAAAGAGACTCCAAAATCCAGATTCATCTCCTTCTGGTAGAGTCCAATGAAAACCTTGGGAAGTATCAAAGAATGGAATGTTGGAAAGTTTAAGGTCATGTAGGGCCTGGGAAGATGTTCAGTCAGCAAATGGCTAGTTCTGCAAACGTGAGGACCAAAGTTTGATTCCCCTACAACCGCATTTAAAAAGGCAGGAGTATCGGTGTGTGATCAAAGTCCCAATGACACCAGTGAACCAGAGACAGATGGATCACTGAGGTTCACTGGCAAGCCAGCCTAACTACATCAGGAAGTACCGGGCCAATGAGAGACTCTATCTCGAAATAACAAGGATGATTCCTGAAGAAGGACAACTAAAGTTGACCTCTGGTGCCACTCACACGTGCATATACCACACACATACACAGGAACACATAAGAAAAAAAATAAAGTTATTTTTACCTGCGGCACATTAGGGCAGATAACTCATGAGATAGATCAGTCTCTTCTTGCAAATGAGACAGCTACGTATTCTTTGAACGTCTGAGTGCTGTGGTAGATGTGTGAGCTTAAACACCAAAGGACTCTGAGAGTTTGTCTAATGAAACACCTGCAACATATTTATTAGCAATTAAGATGAGGAAATGGACAACATACTGATCAAATTTGTGGTTGATGCAAAGCTGAGTGTTATAGTAAACACATTAGGTGATGGAATTATGCTCTGCAAGAAAAGCCATGGACCGGCCTGGGGAGTCACATCCAGCCAGAGAAAAATTCATGCTCCAAGGACCAACTGCAGAGTGGCTGGATAAGGTTATAGAAATATTAGCAAGTTTGCTCCATGGAAGGTGGATTAGATTATGGAGCTCAAGCCCTGGGAAGCATTAAACATTTCTTGACCCCGAACTGTGTGTCAGGCATAGGTACCATCTCATTTAACCATAAGAAATGAGCAGTACTGTTTGTATTCAATCAGATAAGTTAATGGAAGTTGAAGACATAAGGTCACATGACTAGGAAGTGGCAGAGCCAGGCTTCAAACTCATGTCTGTCAGACTTCAAAGCTCGGCTTCATTATAGTATACTAAAGTGTCTTTCTGACATAAAACAGCAAGCACAGTCAGGACCTTCCCCTGAGCCCTTAATCAGCTCTCAGTGTTTGTGACAGATGGTGGCCTGCCCCAAGATGGCAGAGACACAGGAAACCACATACCAACCTCAAGATACTCCACTGATTCTGGGGTTTTATGATAACTACCTCTGGGGGTTTGCAGAAGCCACAGTCCTTGCAGGAGAATACAATCGAAACCTCAAGGCCCTGTGATAATCCTCTGGAGGGTGGACGAAGGACCAGCTACAGTCCTTCAGCTACAGTCAGCTCCTGCTCAGTCCCAGCCTGGGCCCACTTTGATTTTTCACTCTGGTTCATAAGTTCAGGGAGCAGATGCTATTTGGACACCCCATTCTCAGAGAAAGGCAAGAAGCCCAGAAATACACTCCTACCCTTTGTTCAGAATCCAGCAGCCTGGAACTGTCTGACTCTCCCCGTTCTGGCTCGGCACTCATGCAGTAGCCTGCATCTGAATGCATCAGTGCAGGCCTTTCTTCCCACAGAAGAAAGACAGTTCTGAAACCACCCCCACTGCCCCTTGGATGCTCATTCCACTTCTCAGTTTCCTTCCTTTGGATGCTTTTTTTTTTAAAGTTGGCTTTCCACAGTTGATCTTAACTAAAAAGCCAGAAACAATTGTCTTCTTCCCCCTCCCCAAACAACCAGACAATAGATGCCATCTACCAACCTGAAATAAGAGGTGGGTAAGATAGTGAAATTAGTAATAGATCCTAGGAATCCAGAAAGGGGATATAAACAGTGATGTGGTTGCAACGTCAGCATCGAATGCTTTTTTATTTATTTCTGTAAACTTCAGATCTACCCCTCATTTTCACACTTCAGGGCACACTTAGGAGCAATGTCGAAAAAAACTCCTCAAGATTGAGAAAACTGTGTTACCTATTTAGTCCAGGGGAGACATATTTCACTTACTTATTTATTTGTTTATTTATTTATTTGATTTATACAGCTGGGCCCACCACAAGCCCCTGGGCATGCTTCCATCAATTAAAACCACAGATAGATGAAGAATGCTGAATACAAACAAAATCAACAATTAATGGACTATCCCCAACTGTAAAGTACTTCGGCAGAACCTTCAAATCATTCCTCCTCCACTAACTCCCGTGGGCAGAAGGCTGGGTTAACAGATGGTTAAACAATATTCAGAGAGGAGAACGCATCCTCGGTACTGTGGCTGGAGAATAGAAGAAAGTGTGCAAAGTCCATTGAATAATTTATCAATAAAGCCAGAGGTTGGACATCTGAGTGAAGGCCTCCATTGGATATAGCAATGGTTTGGGAGAGGGGAGAGAAACACACAGTTCTAATCATGAAGCAAGGAGAGGCCGAGGATAGTTAAAGACAGGTAGGACATTATGTAAAATTATGGGTGTTGTAACACTCCTTTCCGTGGGTGTGCTGGGAGTCTTGCCAGAGAGAGTGATCTGGTATGCATTATTCTTTCATTACAGGTACAATAAAGTTCTTGGCCCAGAACAGGCTGGCTGGCTTTGAATTGCACGTCATATACTGGAAAACTCAAGAAGCTGCCGTAGGCTGGTATAGTATATTTACTTGATAGCTGGGATTCAATAGGTAATGTTGATCTGAGATTTTTATATCAGCGAGAATATGTAATATGTGATTTTAAAAACTCCAGCAACCTTTGCTTGCTGTTTAGGTATGAGATCAATACAGATATGTAATATATGCAGACACTGTAGACAACAGGTCAGTTCACATGTGGATCATGTGAACTACCAAGATCAAGACGCAGAACAAAACCTCCCTAATGGCCTTTCAGATTCAATATTTTTCTCCAGGGATGAGGGCTATTTTGATTTCTGTCACAATAAGTTAGTTTGGCCTCTTCCTGAACTGCATTTAATGACACCCAGTAAGTAGTCTCTCACATCTGGATTGTTTTCAGCCGGCATTTTATCTGTGCTGCTCACTCACATTTTTGGAGGCAGCAGCCGCTCATACGATCATCTCTGCACAGGGACACAGTGTGTGCAGTGTGCCGCAGTTCGTCCACTCAGTTGTTGACAACTTTGAGCTCTTTCCCGCCTTTCAGTTATGTCTTTACTAGCGTATTAATTACAATGTAATGGGAATTGTTATGAGATTGTCATATGTACAGAATAAACTTTGAGCATAATAACTAGCCACGATTACCCTCTCTCTTTTCCAGTCAGTCCTTTCCAAAATCCCTTTCATATTTTCAAAGTTCATATATACACACACACACACACACACACACACACACACCACACACATACCCACCCACATACATACATATTTTACAACTGGATTCTGAAAGCTAAAGAAAACTTGGTATTTGTCTAAGTCTTGATTATCTTACTTAACATAATAATCTCCACACACCATCTATTTTCCTGAAATGGGTATAGTTTCATTTTTTTGACTAAATAAAACTCAATTGCATATATGTATATATATACACATGCATAAATTCATATGTATCATATCATACCATATTTTCTTTGTCCATTTATCTGCTGGTGGTTACCAAGACTGATTCCAGGACTTGGCTATCAGTAACAGTACCACAGCACAAGGATATACAGGTACTTCTCTACAGGCTGACTTAGATTTCTTCAGGTATAGACTCAGGATGGTATAGTTCATAGCTCTGTTTTAGCCCTTTGAGGCACTTCCATATTGATTTCTATTTATTTTTTATTTTTATTTATTTATTTTTTTTAGTTTTTTCGAGACAGGGTCTCTCTGTAGCTTTGAAGCCTGTCCTGGAACTAGCTCTTGTAGACCAGGCTGGTCTTGAACTCACAGAGATCCACCTGCCTCTGCCTCCCGAGTACTGGGATTAAAGGCGTGTGCCACCACCACCCGGCTTTGATTTCTATTTATATTTCCAACAATAGTGTGTGAGGGTTCCCTTTCTATTTCTTTCTAGGATTTGTTTCTCTCTCTCTCTTCTCTCACTCTCTCTCTCTCTTTCTCTCTTTCTCTGTGTATCAATGAATAGAAATAGTAAATTACTTTCAATATTTAACTAGACACATATTGCTGAGTAATAAATAATAGTACATTTTAAAGATTTTTTTATTTTTATGTGTATGAGTGCTTTGCCTGTGTGTTCGTATGGACACCATGTGTGTGCCAGTAGAGGTCAGAAGACGATATGAAATCCCCTGGAACTGGAGTTACAGGTGGCTATTTGTCACCTTGTGGGTGCTGGGAACCAACCTTGTCCTGTGTCCTCAGTGGCAAGATGCCACTGAGCCATCTCTCTGCCCCCCAAATAACTTCAACATATTCAACATCTGTTGCCAAACACTTTTTCTAAGAAATTGTACCATCTCCTTGTCTCATGAGAAATATAAGTCTTTTAATCACTCTGTGTCCTTGTCAACACTTGGTTTGTTTAATAAGCAACTGTAATCTGGACCCACGTCTCAGGGTGGTTGTGAGTTCTACTTTGTTGATGATTTTTGCCACATGTAACCCTGTTGGTCTTTATGCTTTCCTTTCCTGGAATGTGCTTATTCAAGTTTCTTACTAATTACATTTCTGCTTTGTATGGCCCTTTGTAATCTAATTTTTTAGTTTATAGTATATCATAGCTGTGGTTCAGCATATGTATTGGCAATTTATTCTTTTGACTTTTTGCTTCATTGTCTGAATGTTTTGGTTTTTAAAAATTTATGAACTATTATATAATTTGTCAGTCTTGATGTTTCTCATTAGTGCATTTTTCTCCTTTTTAAAGAAACCATCACCTCTCCCGAGGTTGTGAGATGTGCCTGTGTTTTCTTATAGACATGGTTTATATGTAGCTCTACCCATCTCCAATCATTTTTTTATATTGATATCATACCTGTTACAGAACACACTGATCATCTGTGGTCACTTGTTATTGATTAGGTGCTGATTTCATCTATATAGGCACACACATATATGATCTCATATGTTTGTATATACATACATATATGTATGTGTATATATGGATTCTGCAAACTTAAATAATGTAAACACATATAATATGTTGTGTAAATATATATAATTTATGAATATTTTTCTGGACTTTTTCAATCTAGTTTTTAATTCACCTTTTTACATTCACATATTCTTATAGCATGACTTATAAGTGTACTTTTTGGTATTCTAATTATTTCTTTTTATTTTATGTGCAATGGTGTTTGCCTATATGTATGTCTGTGTGAGGGTGGCAGATTCCCTGAAACTGGAGATGTAGATAGTTGTGAGCTGCCACATGGGTGCTGGGTTGAACCCAGATCTTCTAGAAGAGCAACTAGTGCCCTTAACTTCTGAATTGTCTCTCCAGCCCCAATTTAAGTTTTTGTTGTTTTCTTTTCTTTCTTTTTAACTTTTCATCTTACTGACTCCACAATGCAATCTCTGAGGTTTAAATTTCCCTTCTATAACATTCATAACATTACAATTTTATGCATGTACAGGGGTTCCTTGTTTCATATAATATAAATAAACATAGGGTTTTGTGGTAGTTTGAATATAATCAACTCCCATAAGTTCATATGGAAGGTGTGGCTTTGATGGAGTAGGTGTGGCCTTGTTGGAGGAAGTGTGTCAGAGTGAGCTTTGAGGTCTCTCTCTCTCTCTCTCTCTCTCTCTCTCTCTATATATATATATATATATATATATATATATATATGCTCAAGCAACGCCCAGTGTCTCAGTTCACTTCCTGATGCTTTTGGATCAAGATGTAGAACCCTTAGCTACTTCTCCAGCACCATGGCTGCCTGTTTACCACCATATCCCACCATGATAATAATGAAACAAAACTCTGAACAGTAAGTCATCCATTAAAGAGTTGTCCTTTGTAAGAGTTGCCATGGTCATGGTGTCACTTCTTAGTGATAGAAATAGCAAGACAGAAGTTGGTTCCAAGGATTGAGGATACTGCTGTGATAGACCAGGTTTTTGTTTGAAGGAATATGGACCTTGGGACTGTGAATTAGAAAAAGCAGTTGAGCGCTTTTAGTTCTGTTTACTGGGTCATACTAGTTGGAGCATAGACGACAGTGGTGCTGGGGGTGATTTGAACTGTAGGGTGCTGACTCAAAAGGATTCAGAGGAGAAGAATTTTAGTATGTTGCCTAGAGATCATTCTTATGATATTTTGGTGAAAAAAGTAGCCACTTTTTACCCTTGTCTGAATAGCTTGCTGAAGCTAAAGTGAAGAGATTTGGATTAATTCCACTGCCAGGGAAAATCTCAAAACAGTCTAGAACAGACTCTGCTGTGTGGTTATTAATGATCGCTCTTATGCAGATTTATAATGGAAAGGAGAACACTGAGCAAGTATAAAATATACAATCTGAGGAAGAAAGAAGTCCCAGAATGTCAAATGGAGCTAAGTCTTGAGTTCAAGAAATACATTAATAAATGAAATAAAGGGAGTGGTGACTCAAGGCAAGATCCCATGCAGCTAAGTTTCCAACATGTAAAAAGGAATTAAAGAAAAGTTTAGAGCTGGATGTGGTGATACACACTTTTAATCCTAGCACTCCAGAGGTAGAGGCTAGTGGATCTCTGAATTTGGGGCCAGCCTGGTCTGCAGAGCAAGTTCCAAGGCAGTCAAGCTTAGTCAGTGAAGGAAACAACAGAAAACAGAAAGCTGGTGATGATGTAACGAACAAGGAAGCCATGTTCCACCCCCAACAAGCAGCATAACTTGGCAGCTTCGGCCATGTGATTTTGGATTTAGAGTCAAGGACAGAAGAAAGGTGTTATGGAACCTTCCTCCATGACTAAGGAAAGCCCCTGAGGCCAGGAACTGTGCCAAGGTTGTCCCTGGATGGAGGCCTAGAGAGGCCATTGTATGAAGCTATAAAGGTGAAGCATCAATTGTCTTGGAGACCCTAAGACTTTGGAAAAGCCAGAGCTGTGTGATACCTGCCAAGGAAAGCTGCTAACAGGGAGTGGATCCAGGCCAAGGGGAAAGAGTATGTTGCAGTCACAAAGCTGAAAGAAGATGGAGATCTGTAGTGTTTTGACATCAGACATGGAGATGCAGAGTATCAAGTTTGCTCAGCTGGTTTTCAGTCTTACTTTGGTTCAGTATTTTCTCACTATGTTCCCTTCCTATGTTTCAGAATGATAATATATATCCTATACAATTATGTGTTGAATTATGTGATCTGTTTTCGATATTTTTTTTAGGGCATTATGGTTAAGAGATTGTCACAGTTTGTAGGGGATTGCAGTTAAGGGGCTACAAAAGAGAATTTGAATGTTGGATTTTTAAACATTGCTGAAACTAATGGACTATGGGAACTTTTGAAGTTGGACTAAATGCACATTGCATTATGATAAAGTTACAAGCTTATGGGGGTCAGGGCATGGAATGTGGTAGTTTGAATGTAGCTGGCCCTCATAGGCTCATAGGGAGTGGCACTATTAGGCACTCCCATAGGCACTATAGGGAGTGGCTTTGATGGAATAGGTGTGACCTTGTTGAAGGATGTGTGTCACTGTGGGGATGGGCTTTGAGTTCTCCTTTATTCTCAAGTCTCCAAAGAGGAGAAAGGAACTGTGTCCACGACTGTCCATCACTGCACGCTCATCTCGCCCACTTCGTCGCCACACCAACAGATCGTAAACACCCACTCTGGGATTCCCACTGCAAGCTGTCCAGATACGGATACGGACGTGTGCCACGTGGGACCTGCTGTAAAGCTCACAGACTCATCAGCGCCCATAGCACCCAGAGTTAAAAGTGCCAAAAGGGTACACTGAAAAAGACTCCAGTCTTCACTCACCCTTCAGAGTAGAGGTCACAGATCCATTCCTCTAATTTTCGCTGAAAATGGTAAAGGTCCTGAAACTTTAGAAGTAACTTTTTTTGCCTTCTTTGTTTTCTAACTATCTTCTGATTTTAAAAAAAACTGAAATTCTTTACTGTTAGAAAAAGAGATATATAAATTGCAGTGAATAAATGAGATGGAATATTAACATAGCATTAAAATATCCATTAATAAAAGGGCAAGCAGTGGGTCTTGGGGTGCCTAATATTCAGAATGTCCTGAATTTATTTCCTAAAACTACCCTAATATTAATACTAATATTTATGGAATATACATAGCACTAATACGAGCACATTGCAGTGATGAGACATTAATAAAATAGATTTATGTTCTCTTAAGCTCTTAATACATTTTACAGGGAGAAAAGTATTTCTTACTTGTATCAATTTCTTCATATTTCTGTCTATTTATAAATTTGTACACACAAAACAAGGATTATGTATTTAAATAAACATGTATAAGTTCATCAGTCCTCCACTGAAACCGTTTCCACAGACAAGACAGAGCAGTCCAACATAGAACAAACCTCAAAGGAACTCTTGCTGGAGTCTTAGACAAGGGTGCTGAAGATTCTCTCTGGTTTTGTGCTTTCCATTCCTAGGAGGACAGTTGGTAATTCTCCCAACCCTTTCTGATATATCCACAACAGAGGCAAACACAGAATGCACACCAGTTCCCCTGCAGAGAGAGCCCCATCAGAGCTCTTGCCACCACAGCTCCTGCAAGCAGAGGCTGAGTTTGATGGTTGTGCTGTGTGGCTGGGGAGGAGAAGGAAGCTGTTGCCTGCAGCTGGAACACCTTCTCGGTGGAGGGCACTGGGTCAAGATAGCTGGCCACACCGAATCCCCTGCCTCTGTATCCTTGTCTGAATCCCCCTCTCACCCTGACTGTTCTCTCAGGGATTGTAGAATCTGGACACATCTTGCTCTCCTATCCCTTGACTGGTAGGTGACGTCATGATGGCAGGGGAGTGAGAGTGAAAACTATACAGCAAGACCAAACTCTAGAATCCAAAATGAATGGGGAGGGAGCAATCTTACTCTTTTATAGCAATTCACTCTCACAGGAATTAATAGGGGTCTAACAAGAATTAGTCCCTCTGCAACAACACTTCCATTGACCTCCCACTTGGCTCAACCTCATTTAAAAAATCTGTGTGTTTGTTTGTCTTAATTATCTGCATGTGTATGTTTCTGCATGAGCTATGTGCACATGATTGCAAATACCCACAGTGGCCAAAAGCAGATGTTGGATACCCTGGATCTAGAGTTACAGACTTGTGAGCTTCCCTACATAGGTGCTGGGAACTGAACTTGGGTCCTGTGCAAGAGTAGTATGTTCTCTTAATTGCTGAGCCATCACTTCCGATCCTAAACTTTACCAAGATCTTGCCACTTCTTTCCAACTTCACACTGGGACCAAGCTTCCCTAACATAAATGGTTGCGAGACAGACATATACGAATCCTAGTAATTTTTTTTTCTTATTTTGAGATATGCTGAGAACTCATGCAGGAATTAGCATTAGAAGGTGGCTAATTAGTCTTTCTAGGCTCCTTTTACAAGGTTTACTTTTACTTGTTTGGGAAGTCAGCTTTTAAAAGGGTGTAAAGTGCTGAAAGGGAATCCTGCTGAAGATTCATCATGGTGGAATGGAACTGAGAAGGTCAGGAAGACTGAATGTTTGAAACATTGCACCAAAATCCTAATCCATTGCATAGGGATCTTGGGACTTCGGAGGGCTCTTCAGATTACTCTTTGTTGAGAAAGGAGTTACGTCCTCACACCTCCTCCGTTGTACCACGTTACTGGATGTTTAGAACTCAGGAAAAAATGGGAACCTAGAGTTGAACAGCTCTCTTCAGCTAAATAAGCTCCAAAAGAATTTCATGGCTGGAGATTTCTTTCAACTCACCCTGAACCAGGCAAGGAGTGTTTTGGTTGGTGTGTTGGTGGTGGGTACAGCTAAAACAATTTTCAAGAGCATGTGCTGTGTGTGCATTTGTTAAATTCTATATCCAATATGATGAACCCTGAAGCTGTTGTGACAAGTTTTCAGAAACTAAATTCTTCTATCAAGGTTCTCAAATTGCCTCTGGCAGGGTCTAGAACCATCAGTCGATTTAGCCTGTGAGCTTTAGCTGGGTGACAACTAAGTTCTGTGTTTTGGGATATATAGACATGTACTGTGACATTGCTACCATAAACCCTTCAGACTCTTAACTCAAGGATTTTCCCTCAGTCCCTAGTCCCATTCTTTATCTGCTGTGTTCCCATATGTAACATACTCTTTATTTCAATTTAATGATTTTTTAAAAAATCTCCAGTCTCTTTATTGCTACTGCAAACCAAGTCTATTTTACTTGCCTCTGTACCCCCAGGATGCACAGACTAAGGGAATAATAGACAGTGGGTAAATTGTATTACCTATCTGACATAGTAATCGAATTAACAGAACATGCTATAGAAGCAACTGTGTAAGCAAACTAAAGAAAGCATCTGGCCTTATATTGAGTCAAAGCCCATAGTGGTGCAGTCTGAGAGACTCAGGAAGGATTCATAACAGGGAGACATGGGGAGGCCCCTGGCAGCAGTGTCAAAGTCAGCCAGCATTGCACGGGGGGGGGGCAAAGGGAGTCACTTGGAAGGATGCAGTTATGCCAAGGTCTAGCATGTTTAGCAGTCAGAATAATTCCAGGTTTGGGGAACATAATGGGATACACCTGCACATACCGGTTATCACACGAGCTGCATAAAGCAAGCACTTCGTGGGAGAAAAGTAAGACCCATGCCTATAGAGCCAAGCTTAGAGTCAGAGCCGGGAGTGCAGCATAGAAAGGCACAGGGGACATGACTGGGGCTCACTAAACTTTCCATAAGGCAAGACTCTGAATGCAGTGGACCCCGCCATTTAGGGCAACTAGAATGCTTCCCAATTCCTAAAGTTGTTCTAGAGGGAGGCGTACCTAGCAAGATAGTCCGTGGTGATGCAAACTTGCAAACATTTGATGAGAACATACTTAAATCTCCAGCTGTGACAGGAAACCTCAAGTCTCGTGGCCCTTGGCTCCGATGCCTAAGAGGACACCAACTGTCATCTTCAGGAACAATCCGCTTGTGGGTGTGGTAAAGCACATGCTCTTTCTTTGGTGGCTCCAGACCTGAGAGGCACAGCGCCAAAGGACTCAGCTGACAGCTGAACTTGACACTAGGCAGCCCCTGCACAAGCAAATTCAGCAAGAAGCAGGCCCCGTGGCATGCTGGGAAGTCTTTTGCCGAGGAGCCAGCAGATAATCAAAGGGCTGTGGTTCACTGCTGCGGAGGCTCAATGACCCAAACTGTGAGAGATGAGAGGCCAATGCTAACACCATCAGCGGAGTGCAAAGGGCATGTCTGGAAATGTGAAGAGTGAAGGGGAGAGGCAAAGGCCTGAAAAATGTACAGAACCTCATCAGTCTCTAGCCCAGGGTTGACCACAGCGACTGGAAGCTGTATCTTATTTCCCAAAGTCATTTAGCTAAGTAAATGCCTGATTGGAATCCATCTGGCTATTTAAAAATTATAATTAGAAACTTGTGTATGCTGGCCCCTGCTTATGATCTCTGGCGCTGAAGCAGGAGGATCACTGTGAGTTCCAGGTCAGCCGGGACTAACAAGTGAGACTCTGTCTCAAAAAAAGGACAATTTTGAAAGATTATAATATTTAAAGTATTATAATTAGATACTTAGTTCTGTAATAAAATATCAAAAATAATTAACTTGTGATTAAAATTTAGCAAACAAAATAAAAGAAAAGAAGTAAACACACACTCACACAAACACCTGTCCAAAGTTAAAGTTAGAGTCCTAGACCATGACCTTCTACAAATATTTTTTAAAGTATGTTTTTATGAAGTTTTTCAAAATTTTAATTGATCCTAAGACCTCTGAAGCTAGGGTTTGTAGCCCTAACTTTCCTGTCAAAGCTACTTACATGTAGCAGATTTTTTTTTACGTGTAAATTTATTTGAGTCCCCATTCAAATAGTTTTCTCTTAACCAGTACACACGACGGCTTGATATTCTTAGGGCTTATATTTGAATCGTATTCAATAGGGTGATGTGGAGTGCCTCTGGCTGTAAAACATTTTAGCAGAATTCAGTTTAAAAGTTAAAAGAGGTGTTGCCACCATTGTTTATAAAACGTAGCTTTCTTCTTAGCTGAAAGTAGGGCTCTGTTGGTGAGGAGTGAGGGGTAAGAAGGACCCACTTTGAAAACTCAGATCTGTACTGAGAAGACACTGATTGCAAAAATAAGAAGACCAAGTGTGCAAAAATTGAGGGTAGCGGTGCAGTGGTGAGTCACTGTGACACTGAGCCCTCCAGTTAGCATTCTGGGTCTCAGTCTTCACTCTGAAAAAGAGCAGGGGCAGAATAAACAATGCAGAAGGCTCTGTCTAAACAAATGTGAGTATCCTGGAGCAAATGTTTATTTGGATAAATTAGGCCTCATTTATTGAAAGGTTGTACGTGGCCTTTTAAAATCTGAGCTTCCCCGTGGTTTCTGCTCTATGATTTACCCTGAGTCCCATTTAATCATTGTCTTACTCTCTCAGATCATTTAAAGCCATGTAGTTAAAATCCAATCCTTCAGTGTTTTCCAAAATCCTTCCTTTTTGGATTTTTTTTGTAGGATTATTATGGCAACCTACTCTCCATCCCCTTTAAAACCCCAGTCCTCCTGAAGTCCTGGGGACATCGCAGCCACGGTCCAGTCTATGACATGGCATAGACACTTTCCCCCCAGGATTCAATCACTCTGCTTCATCAGCCAATTTCCCCTTGTGGTTCAGAATTAGAAGCAGAGTAACTGTTTCCCAGTTCCTTCCCTCTACCCTCTGAGAGGTGAGATTATGAGAAATTGTGGCCTCGTTGAGTCATGTAGGCAGCAAAGCCCAAACCTGTAATCATCTGGGGCTTAGAGGGTCTTACTGACTGTCCCTATTAGTTGAATGGGACTGGAATTGACCAATTTCTCCCCACTGAGTTCTCATCAGGGCAAACCCATTAAAAACATTAATAGTAAGTAGCGGCTGCTCGAATCTCTGATGTCTCCTCCCTCCCACTCCTGAGGACCTCTTGGAGGGGTAACTGCACTGCAGCCCAAAGGCTAGCTCTGACCTGACCTCTCATTCACTACAATATTCTTTCTCATAAATGCAGTTGAACAGAGAATAGTAAATCCATCCCAGTTAGGGAAGATCTACAGTCAAGCACACACATGCACACACACACACACACACACACACACACACACACACTATGAATGCTCTAAACAAAAAGTAAGATCAGAAGGTTTGAGGGACTCTGCATTCTGACTGCTTGTTTAGCTTCTCGTGAGTTCAAGCACAATCTGAAGGTTAAAGAATTTTTAATTACAGAGGCTGTGTGATAAAATGATTTCTCAGAGAAAAACTGTTGAGTGTTCATTTGTTAATTGGTTTTCCTTTCTATGCCAAATGTATTAAGAGTTTGCCATATTTAAAATGTAATATAATGAGGTATAAATTCAGGAGAAAAGTAGATATCATGGAAGCTTTGACCTCCATTTTCTTAGAAACTATTATTAGTAATTGTATTTCCCCAGTTATGTATTCATGGAGTCCTGTGCAAAGCCTCAGGAGGGATGGCTTAGGATCTGGTCTGATTCGAGGCTGGTCATGAAGTAGCATCAGAGACAGATCCAAGCTCAGCTTCGGGACCCTCCAGTGCATCAGTGAAACCCCTGCCATATCTTTCTTATGAAATGCCGCATTAGTCTAAATGTCATACTATGAGAGGCATACCAAATAAGAAAGATAAGACACCAATTCCGAACAACAGGTAAAAGAGACTGGGGAGATCAGGACCACATTTGCCTTGTTGCCTGGCATCCCCAGGCAACATTTTCCTAAGCACAAAACCAGTATTGGTTACAACTAAGTCTATATCCAGATGCAGAACATGGGCTCCACAGATGGGAGTAAACCGAGGGGTACAGGGACAGTAAAGGGCGGATGTCCTGTGGTGAGATGATAAGGATGAGCACACTAGCCATGTGTTGTGGCAGAAGGTTGATGGAACACCCATTGCTGGGTTCAGCCTAAAATCTAAATCAGCAAAATAACTCTGGGTAACCCAAAGGGAGCATGTCTTTAGGATCCGATAGCGCTAGACCCCGTGAGACTAGGTAGATTGTGTTTTACACTCAGAACTGTGTCTCTACACAAAACAGTCACGTATGTGTTAGACGAGGTCTTGATGGGAGCCTCCTGGGGAAATCATCTGTAAAGTTTTGTGTGTGTATGTGTATGGGTGCATGTGCGTGTGTGCGTGCACAAGTGTGTGTGTGTGTGTGTGTGTGTTGGGGAAATTGCTCCTTGAGATCAATGTTTTCTCAATTACAGTGGTTCTTTGGAGGCAGGATTAGATACTGCGGTATTTATTTTTAAAATCTTAGAAGCAATCTCATATCCAATGACCTATGGAACATTTTTCTCAGCAATAACAGCAGTCCTCTGAGATAGCAAAGCAGGCCATTAGAAGAAAAGAATCATTTATTGGTACATTAAATCTGCCTCGCTTAGAATAGAGACCAGGAGAGACACTAAGCTAGGGAGGACTTTGTGGGAATAATGGGAGAAAATTTATGATTTAGCAGAAGTCAGATTTTTACCGGAAAGAATCTGCTCTTCAGATCTGGTTGGTGATGGTGTTGCTCTTGTTTCGTCCTCTAGAGAGAAGCGAGAAGGGGAAGGTGGAGGCGACACTGTTGTCCACAGGAGAAGGTGGAGCCGACACTGTTGTCCACAGGAGAAGGTGGAGCAGACACTGTTGTCCACAGAGAGAAGGTGGAGCAGACACTGTTGTCTACAGGGAGAAGGTGGAGCAGACACTGTTGTCCACAGGGAGAAGAAGAACATGGAGCCCACACTGTTGGCCACACTCATTTTGCCACGTCAGCATACTATCCCCAGATTATATCGTGTCTCGATAAGGACACAGAACATTCCTTTCTCTAGGGACTTGTCATCTAGATTTGGTGCCACTGACTCTGTAGCAGATCCCACCGAGTGGCTTACCATGGAGGAGTTGGAAGGGGTAGACAACTCCCAAAATATGCTCCCAATGCCTCAAAAACAGGACAGGTCAACGTCAGACTTGCCTCTTCCATGGTTCTCCCTAATGCAATCTCCTTGCAATTGTCCCTCACCCCATCCCACTTTCACCAAGGAGCATGGTATCAGAGAATCAAGAGCACAGAAATAATGCCACAGAATCTTCTTGAAAGCCTAAATAAAAACAAGGGTTAGCTTTTCTCTTGTCTGGTCATAAATTTTCTAATCTCTATAATGCAAGCAGATCATTTTCATGACAATGGGGACACAAACTCCGGTGACTATCTACTTAGGAACTTCCCAGTCTGTGAATACACAGGTTGAAATCCCATGGAAAAGTATTGTAAAATCACTATAAAAAGAGAAAATTCAAAATATGTAACAATGTCTAAACAAGTCAGATGTTGAAACTAATGACATCAGCAGTAGCCATGTTGAGGCAGTTCACAACCACACAGTGGATTCGAAAGATAACAATTAGTTATTTAGGGCAACAAATCACACAAACTCCTTTCCATTTTATTTCTGTTTCTACTGACTATTTGGGGGCTCACTCTGGGCTTCTCTCTGACTAGACCTTGAACCTGCATGTCTAGAAGATCCCAGATATCTTTCTGAGATTTGAACTGTCTGGGCCATGGATGTCTGCCTGGAGCTGTGGCAGCATCATAAATGAAATCAGTGTTGAGTTGAGAGCAGAGCACTCGGATGAAGGAGACCTGGAAAGAACTGATGTCTGAAAGTAAGTTCACCAGGAATCCCTTAGTGTGCAACGTCCAGGCGTTAGAACTGTGAGTAGGGAGAGAGCAACAGAAAAGCATTCACAAGGCCGTATCACATGGACTAAAATCCACAATGGCTGGCGTGGAAAGGATGGGATTTAAGTTTTCTTCCTGTTCTGTCCCAGTCCTCCTTTTCCACGCCATGAGGGGGTCTGTTTACACTTGGTGAAACCATTAAACTACTGTCAGTGATGTCAATGATCTGGGAAATACCAGCATTCTCCCTACTGAAAGAACTTTACACATGCCATCCTCCCATCCAGAACACCGTCCCCTTCTCAAGACACTGCGAGTGTCCATGTGCTATGGACCACGCCCCCATCCACAAACAAGGTGAACTTTCACTTCCTCTGTGCCACTTCTCTTGCTTGCTGCCTAGAGCTGCAGGATAACTTAGCACTCTTCTGCAGTCATGCATTCGTCCTTTCTCTGCTGATGCCTTCCTTAAGAGTAAGAGCTGGGCCTTCTTCCCCCTGTCTAACCTACCACTTTCCCTACCTCAGCTCTCATGCAGTTCAATGAGTCCTGATACAGTGAATAAGTCAACATGATGTCATGGTTTGCCTTCACGGGATGCTTTCTACACTAAGATCTTTATTTTTTTATTTCAAACTTTGTTTAATCTCTTTTTAAAATTTTTTCCTATTATTGGAAATAGATTGTTTTCTTACATAATCTTAATTACAATTTCTCCTCCTTCTACTCCTCCCAGTTCTTCCCCAACACCCCTTCCATCCGAACCCCTCCCTTTCTGACTCTCATTATAAAACAAACATGTTTCTAAGTTATAATAATAGTATAAAATGTAGTAAGATAAAGCAAAACTGATACATCAGAATTGGAGCAAATAAGCAGTTAGAAGGAAAAGAGCCCAAGGGAAGGCATAGGAAGCAGAGACCCACTCATTCACACGCTCATAGATCTCATAAAAACATAAAACCGGAACCCATAATATATATGTAAAACAAAAACAAAGAAACAAACAAAAAACAGAAAAAGGAAAGCCCTTGCCCTTAAGAGCAAGTTCTTGTTAGTTAGTTAGTTAGCTAGTTCATTACCATAGTGAGATTCCCATGGAGTAAACTAAATCTCATTTAAAAGTGCTTATTAATTAATAATTGCCTCTGGGTTAAGAATGAGGAGCATATGTCCACTTCTCCCTTTGGCTCTAGGACTATGTCTGATTCTGACCACCCAGGCTATGCTGCTTTGGTCTCTGTGGAGTCATGTGTGTATAGACCATGTTGGTCTAGAGGTCAATGTTATCTTGATGTCCTCCATCCTCTCAGGCTCTTACACTCTTTCAGCTCCCCTTTCATAGGGTTCCCTGAGCCCTAATGGGAAGATCTAATGGAGACATCCTTTTCAGGGCTGGGTGTTCCAAGGTCTCTTACTCTCTACATACTGTCTTGGCATGGGTCCCTGTGTTTGTTTCCATCTGCTGCAGGAGGAAGTGTCTATGATGATGGCTGAGCAGGCCCTGATCTCTTTCCCTGAGCAGAATGGCCTGCCTCCACTAAAATCTTTAAATTTAGATTTTATGTTTGTGTTGCTATAAAGATGAATATAGTAACATTATTAAACAAGAGATTTTATTTTGACAAAAAGTTTGGTTTATTATTTGAATTTTAAAAATGAAGCTTTCTTATATGTTTCTAAAAATACTGTGGCATGCTGAGGGGAATTGGATTTTCAAGTCTTGAATGAATGGCCAGAACAATGAAACTTTTGTGATAGATATTCACTTCTAACTATGCAAAATGAGTTAGTTTTCTTTCACCTGTTTGAGTAGTAAAAAAATCATTAATTATATGTTCCTTTGAGTTTATTTTTGCCTCATTAGTTATCTTTTAATCCATAAATGATATCACAGGAAATTTACTAGAAACATCATGAAAACATGACTTGGTCCATTTTGAACAGTAATTTACAAAAGATGGCCAAAATTATCACTAGAAAGGCACCCTACTGTTCTTTGAATAGAATAAGAGAAATATATTAAAAATCAAAGGGAAAATTAATTTTATAGTATAGCATGAGGAATGATGATTTCAAATAGCACTGTATATTATTAGTTCACAACTGCTATCTACAAAATGTCAAGGAAATTAGATTTCAGATGGTGGATGAGGTTTGCTTCACTGGAAAAAGGCTTTTAATAAATATTAAGCAGGAAAGTATTGAGGGATGATGAAGACTTGGTAATTAAGCATTGAACACGCAGGGATCCATCTGACAACAAAGAATTAAGACACAGAAAATGGGCAAGCACTACTGACAAGAGGGTCAAGCTCACTGTCTTTGTACTTCAAGGAAGGAAATTCACCTACTAGAAAAGTCTTGCTTTACCCTTTATATGTGGCTAGAAGGATGGCTTATCCAGGTATGTATGATTTTAGAGACAATGGGGTTTTAGAAACAGAGCAGGTTCTTAGTAACCCACTCCATTTTTATATCTATAAATAATGTTTCCAGCATGCCTGGAAATCACTAAGTAGCAATGGCTGTGGTAACTCTCGAGATAAGAGAAACTCAGCAGTGCACACAACAACCCATTCTACTGGATCTAATCCTAATGTTTCTCCCATGCTGTTTGTGTCAATCAGAGCATGTATCACTCTCCAGCCAGAAGCCCACAAAGATGAAATTTCATGTGTGTACAGTGTTTAGAGGAATAATAGGTAGAATGAGACTGATTCGGCTTCTAGATTGCCCTTAGGCACATGGGACTTTTTGTTTCGTTTTGTTTTCACCTAAACTATTTTTGACAGGCATCATTCAAGTCATGCAGATACTGGACTGAGTTTTCTGTCGGGGAAACCTGAGTTTAGATCCTGGCTCATACATTTATTAGTGTCTATATGACCTCAGAGAAGTAGCCTCAACCCTCAAAGTCTTATTTCTCAGTCCTGCTATAGGAAATCTTACAGCTAGTGGTTACCTGCCCATTGGGGCGTGGCCTCTTTATACTATATATGCCAATGTAGAGACATGCATCCAGTCTCTTTTTTGGCCTCTCTGTTCTGGTTGTGGGATTCAATTTTTGGTTTCCATTCAAACAGAGGATTCTGATTTGTGAGTCTACCCCTAAATAAATAACCATTTATTTATCAATTCTGAACTAGTGTGGGATTTCTTTTAAGCATCCATCCACACAGTCCCAAAGCCATGATGGGGGAGTGGGTTAGTTTAATGTCTGTAAAACACCTTGCAGAGTCCCAGCCATAGCATAAAGTCAGCTGTGAAGATAGGGAAGCGGGCAGGTAGGTTTGTAAGTAGCTAGATGAGTCTACAGGTAGATAAATGAGGAGATAAATAGATAGGCTTGTTTTCAGCACTAGGAACTAAAATTTTCATATTTCTACAATGCTGCAATGAAAGATAGTTTAGCTCATCCGTAGCCCTTTGGTGATAGAGTCAACTCTGTAATGTGAGGCAAAAAATCACTTATGCTGACCCATTCCATCACCGGATGATTAACCAGACCGAAATTGACAACACATAAAAACATGAAAAATAGAGATACACTGGCTTTACAAATCTGATTGATCAATGTTGTCATACATGCGGATGGTGAAAACATTTGCAGATTTATCTAGTTAGGCAATACTCGGATATTTGTCTGCAGCCATGTCTCCTTTTCCCAGGGTCCTCAGTATTATGCTTTCTCTGATACCTTTGACGATCTGGATCTCTGTGCACAGATCTCATTTGTGAACTTCGCTTCCGAATCGTCCTGTGATTTATTGCTGTGGTACTCAAAGCGCTTTCTCCACAATGCCGTGCCTGGTTCTTTATGACTGGGCAAAAAGAAAATAACCTTGTTTATATTTTATTGCAGTGCGTCTACGGCATTTCACTTACTGATTCTTCTGGGTGGGAAAAACAGAAAACTATATAAAGTCACTCCCTGACAGGATAGTCTCTTTGGATTCTTGGTTCACTTGTTTGAATATAGTTCTGGTTTTAAATAGCTTTAAGACTAAAAAAGAAACTTAGATTTGCAACAAATTCTTAAAATATTCAAGATGAAATTACTTGTATTTCTGTATCTGGGGAAAACGGTTTTTGTGCACGTTGGGTGAAGTCACCTCACAACAAAGTACCAACATATTTCACAGCTTAAAGTAATAAATACGAGGCTGAGGATATGGCACAGGTTAAAACACATGCTGGGCAAGTGTGAGGAAAGAGTCTGGATCCCCATAAAATGTTCTTGCTCGGCGTGGCTCCTAGCCTGTATTGCCATTGCACAGAAGTCAGAAAGAGTAGATCCAAGAATAAACTAGCTAGCCAGATTAGCCGAAGCGGTCAGCTCTGGGTTTAATTCATTTGACCCCGCCTCAATACGGGTGGAGAGGCACTGAGACATCTGATGGCAACCTTGAGCCTCCATGTGTGTGTACACATACATGTATATGCTCTCACACACAATAGGACCACTCATGTATACCCACATGCATGCCATACAGATATACAGATGAAAGAAAGGGAAAAAAACCAAACATCTATCAGTATGGGATACTTGTGATTCAGGCTCCAGGAGTTGCTGGGGGTGGACAGCCCCTCCTACTAACTCTAACATGACTGCTGGCAAGACTTGAAAAGCATAGTTTCAAGTGCTGCTCGTTTGTGCCATTCTCACCATGAAGCCTTCTCTACAGGCTTCTTGGGTGATCTCAAAGCACAGGACAAGGTGACCAGAAGGTAAGAGATGTAGCTCGAGGTTGGTGAGTAATTCACAGAGCAGCAGAAAGTAGAGGGTAAAGGCCACAGCATTTTTTGTAACATTTTTGCAACTGCCTCTCAGAGGGGCCCTCTCTTCTGTTTGTTTGAAGGGCACCCCTGCTCCAACTCTATTCAAGACAAGGTGGGATGAAACAAGAGTGTGAGTTCAGGGAGACGGAGATTGCTCATAGACCTTTCAGAGGATGCTGCAAAAAGAAAGATGCCTGGCTGATAATAATCCAGATTTTCCTCATTCTCATAGGCATGCCAGGCTATGCCTTTTCTTCGCTGATGACCTTACTGTAGTGTCATTCATTGTATCTACCATAGAAAAAAATCCCAGCAAAACTAACCCCCATAGAATACCCAACCCAACACTCTTTTGTTTCATGGAGACATATAGATCAAGCTCCTATGATGACACAGACCCTGGGATAGATATATTTACACAGACTTTCTTGATAACTTCCACACATATCTGACATGAATCTCTGTCACACCAATTACACATGAGGATGAAATCAAGAATTAGCACATGGCCTTACACAGAGAAAATGAAAATGGAATTAGGATTAAATCTAAGACAATGTGGAGGTGCTTCTAAACTCACACCCTGTCAACTAATACACTAGAGCATACCTTGTCTCACTATTTTCCCAAGAAACATTTGGTAAACAATTGCCACAGTTTCAAACCATTGGGGGCATTACATGTACTACTGATTTCCAAATAGCAATACTAATAAACATTCTATTTTGTATACAAAAATAATCATAAATAAATGTGTGTGAATGGATATGTGTGTGTGTGTGTGTGTGTGAGAGAGAGAGAGAGAGAGAGAGCAAGACACAGAGAGAGAATAAGCTGAAGTATATCCTTTACAATTTCTGTGTTGAACTTCTAACCTCCAGCACCTCAGAGTGTAAGAGGGGAGGTGCGGTCTGTGTTCCCAGCACCTGAGAGGAGCGGGCTGTGTCCCACCACCACCCAGCTCCCAGCCGCAGGCTAGTTTACATTTGAAATAACCACACAAAAATTATACTAATTTAAACACTGCCTGGCCCATTATCTCTAGCCTTCTTGGCTAACTCTTACATCTTGCTTTAACCCATATCTAGAAATGTGTGTATTACCATGTGTTGCGGCTTACCAGCATGAGTCTAACCTACGTCCATCTCTGGTAGGAGCATCATGGCGTCCTTTCTTCCCAGCCTTCTGTTCTGTCTACTCCACCCACCTAAGGGCTGCCCTATCCTACAGGCCAAGGCAGTCTCTTTATTTAACCAATGAAATCACAGAAATACAGAAGGACCCTCCTACACCAGACTACATTTAGAAAGACTATCTTTAAGGAGGTAAGTTAAAAGATACCCTGAGAGTGGACCCTAATTCATTCTTCCACACAAACAGAAAATTGAATGTTCAGAGACACCAAGTATACCAACACAAAGAGTACTAGAAACCCTCAGAGGATATAATGAGAAAGCAGCCATTTGAAAGCCCCAAAGAGAAGTCAAAGGAGACATTAAATCCAGCAACACTTGGGGTCTTAGACATCATCACTTCAGACTTCTGAGAAAGTAAATTTCTGCTGTTAATATACCCATTCCATATGTTACCTAACACACAAAAATATGTGTGCATATATATATATATATGTGTGTGTGTGTGTGTATACATGTGTGTATAAACAAAGATATATATACATATATATATATATATATGGGTTGAATATATATGTGTCAGAAACTTACAAGATAAAATAATCTACTAACTACTGTTATATTTAATACTTTCCCACCCTATGAGTTGCATCAGGCTAGCAAATAAGTGTTAATTTCTTCATCTGCCATTTTTTTTTGCAGAGAATCTGAGGCATTGCTGGGAGGGCACAAGCAAAGAGAATTATACTGAGACTCAGACAAACTGGCTTTGGTACTGGCTCTGGCACTTATTTCCAGCGCTGTGACCTTGGGCGATACGCTTAGGCTTTCTAAGCCGGTGCTTCTTATTTTTCTACTTCAGCTGAGATTTCTTGAGTATCTTCTACAGGCCAGACTGCACTGATCCCCTTTGCATAAATCATCTCAATTTGTAAAATGTGATAACAATGCCACCTAGCAGGGTTGCTGTGGCGACCACAGGGGTAATGCATATGCAACGGCTTTGGAGAATACACAGACTCCTACAAATACCAGGGTGTGTCATTTCTCTGTTTTCCACATCAGAGCTTTCAAATGATGAAACTGTAATTTTGACCTTAGAAACAACTGCTCATCTAGTTTTATTCTCTAGCTAAATGATCCGGAGGTAATTTCAGAGTTATACTGATCTCCTTCAAGCTCGACGTTAAACCTATCACCTCCCTGCTACATAAACAAACAAACTTCAGAGCTTGAATAATATCCAGCACCCTCAGTGATGGATAAATTTAAAATCATCTACAGTCTAGCCTGGAACTATCATTCAATTTCATTTCCCATTATGTATTCTGCATGGGTTTTCAACAAAAGTGAATAACTAGCCATCTCCCTACTAAACTCCAGGACTCTGGGCTGGGCGGGGAGGGGGGACGGTTCAGTGGCTAAAATGATTGCCACACAAGCATAAAGGCCTGAGTTCAGATCCTTGGCATCCAAAATGGAAAGCCAGGAATATGTGTGATCATAGCACGGGAAGATGGAGACAGAGGATTCCTGGTACTCACTTAGTAGCCAGTTTAGACCAATTGGCAAAGCTAGCTTCAATGACAAAACTTATCTTAAGATAAAATATAATAAAATAAAATCACATAGAGAGCAATTGAGAAAGACACTCTGGTTTCTTCATGCAGGTACATGCAATGCAAGTACACACATGTGAATGTGTGTATACACACACACAAATACACAGAGAATAGCATAAACTATGTCAAAGACAAGGAATAATTCCTTGTGCCTTGTGTTGAGTGTAACTTCCCCTCTCTAGCATCTTCAATTTATGATACTCATGAAACAGAGAGTACCCAATAGGGATATGCCATGTCTCAGACCTAAAAGTTATAATATTTCCCTTCCCAATAGTATTGATCACCCTATATACAGACCTACTGCAGGAACTTCAGCCATGACCTTTGATATGATGTATTTATATTCCCATGTATTCAGGGTGCATTTGTTGAAGCCCTACCTTAGGGCAGAACTTGCTAGAAGGGACAATACAGACAAGCTGCACCATCTCTATGGAAGTTCACGGTCTGACACAGAGGACAGACAACACATTGAGCATCATCATGTCTCAGCCAAACTGTAGAAAATCCTTCATGTGGTTATCTCTGCGTCTCTGCTTGTGCCTCAGCCCAGCAACTGCAGTGAACCATCCAGACTGTACAGCACATACCTATGTGTTCAAAACATTTCATGGAATGCTCATTCTGCTCAGTTTTGCTTGCAGTAGTCTAAAAGATCACATATATCTGCCATTTTGATATTCCCTCTGGCTTTTTTTCTTACTATATGGAGTATTTCCTCATATTTTCCTACTCCAGTCATGCTGTCCTATCATCATCATGATCCTTGCCTGGTTCAGACCCTCCCACTTTTGCAGTGATCGCTCCCTCTAGCTAGAAAGATTTTCCCCAGATGCCTGATTGGCCAACCCTCATCTCTGTTAAATCTTGGCTCAAACATTTGCTTCTCAATGGAATCTGAACCACTCTCTATTTAGCTTGCTACACGGCCACTTTAGTTTGCTCTCCTCAACCTCTTCTTTCCATCCTTCTAGCCATTCTGAGACTTGGTGTCTACATTAAATTTCGGCTGTCAGGTTACCCCCTCCAGTTCCAGTTATATGGACCCAGAACATTACATAAAAAAAATGGGGCCTCCGTATTGGCTCTATAACGTTTGTGCTTTTCAAATACCTCATCCTTCATTGTAAAGTCAGGAGAAATCTAATCATTTACTAATGGATCACTTTCAGCTCTTCACCTTTTCTTTACAGCATTTTTAAGGGAAAGGTTCTATTCTTTATTTTAATCTTTCATATTTATAATTGTGTATATTTTAGATAGTTTGCATATGCATGTATATGTCATCTCTACCTATATAAAACCTTTTGGTACTTCAGTTAATATTTTGTAAACATTTGCTGTTTTCAAGAAAATCTTTGCTTTTAACTTTTACAAAAGGCACCTAAGTGGACACTAACTTCATGTTTTTAGGCCTCCTTTTTTGTACTTAAGGCATTGACAGATTCCATGGGTATTTGTTGTTGGCAAAACAATACATTTAAAAATATATTAAGGAGGTAAAATCAATGCAACTCAGCAAATAATAAATGGGCACCTACCATCTGAAAATGTTTACAGGTTTTACAAACATGGGAAAAAAACACTTCTGCTCTAAAATTGCCTATAACCTCTTGGGTGAGAGAAACAGACAGACAGCTCACTGTAAAACAAGACAAATGAAAGTAGCAGCAGAAACCTACAAAGCAGGATGGAAGAATCGCTGAACTGCGACCATCTAGAAAGAAGTATTCTTTTTTCTGTGTTCTTTAACAAACCCTGCCCGGCACGAGCTCTCTCCATAAACAAGTTAATATTCAATTAACCAGAAAGTCAGTTAATCAGCTACGGTCGCTCCTCAAACTCCTCCACCAAGAGGAGTCTAGCTTTCTTCACTCTTGTACATCTTGCAGCCTTTGTGTGACATGGAGAGGATACACGTAATAATTGGAGCCAGTCTTTAAAGCCCATCGCAGCCATTTACTTACTCGCCCCCTCTTCTCCCTGTCCTTTCCCAACCGTGATGGATTAAGACAGGGGCTATTCTGAGTTCCTTTGTGAAAAGTTATGCCCAGGATGACTGATTGACAAGTGGAAGCTTTTTTCTTTTTCTGGGGGAAAAATATTTCCAGGGTCATGCTCCTTGTATTTGCAAAGAGCGCTGAGAGCTCCGGAGAGTGAAGAGTCAAGACTGACTTCTTGCTGATAATAGCAAACTTCCTGACAGGAGAGCAGAAGAAATGAGAGAATGGAGGCTGAGGTGCAGTGTCAGGAGAACAACCATGGAGGATGGTTTCAAAATTGGAAGTTCGATTCTCTGCTGGAAACTGGTGTCATTTGCTAGAGGCTGCAGAAACTGACAGACCTCAACCCCAGTCAAAATAGAGGCTGGAATAACAGCTGCTGGGGGTGGGGGGTTAGTCACATTTCACTGTAAAGATGACTTTCTATTAAAAGACCCAAAAGCCTTTCAGGGTTTCTATCGACTTGTCGTTTGTCTAGCTTTACACGACATATGTCTGGGCACATGTTTCAATTCCAGGCGAAAAAAACCCCCATATTTCTAATATTCATATTCATATGCAGACAAACTATATCTGTATTCTAATACTCATCTTGATTTATTCATAAGGGCCTGCAAAATTCATGCCTCCATGAGGAAATGTTTTAGCTCTTCATATCTCTTTTGCGGTCATTTTTAAAAACTGCATGACTAAAATGTAGGAATTTCATCTTGCGTTCCCTTATGGAAGAAGAACGAGTTCTAGACACTTTTGGTCTTCATTTTTAACAACAAAGTCCTGGATTTTGAAGAGGGGTATTTTTATCCCTGGGAAATAATCTTCTTTAGAAAAAAAACATAGCTAAAAAAAAAACTAGTTATATTGGTATGTGTTTAAGCCTTTATATTGAGAAGGGAGATTATTAGCATAGTGGTTTGAGAAAATAAGTAGGATTCCTGTTTAATGAAACCCATTTTCATTACCGACTTGCTCCGTGACTAGATAGCCAAAGGCGGGAAGGGAAACAGAAGCAGGAGCTGAGTGGGGCTGCCTGAGAAGCCGAAAGGAATGAGCTGATTACCCCGAAATCACAGGGAGACGGAGTGAGAAGCTGGTGGATTATGAGGACGCAGGAAGGTGATGGAAAGGCCCTCTGCCAGGATGCCACGGAAAGGGTCAATTCCAACAGGACTCAAGCGCACATCTGGCAGAGGATGCTTTTCTAACTCAGACTGATGGCTAAGGTTTGGTGACCTGCCCTCTCCATGATTTTATTACCATCAGCCATGACTTGTACATCAGTGGGAATGAAAACCGCTAAATTTCACACCATGTGATCCTTGGGAATTCCTATCACTTTGGACAAACTATTGTTTATAACCAGAGTTCAGATAGAAGAAAACTATGTTTGTTTAGCTTTGTGCAAAGAAAGTAGCAAGCACACGGGCACCATGAATTGTTAATAAGGATATAAATAGGCATTTAAAGGGAAAAATCCATTTATTAGTGTATGTTTAGGGAGCAGCCTTTAAACATAGATGCAAACCAAATGAGGGTATAAGAGCTGGCTTGTCCCTCAAAAAGAAAGTTGCTAGCATGGCAGCCCTGCCTGTCCAACTCTAAATTAAAGGGTAAATACACTTCACGTATGACAGATATTAACAGGTGTGAGTCCATAATTTATGTAAAGCGTACAGAGTTACTCAAACAAATGAAGTTAGAGAAATGGAAAGCATCATAAAATTTCACATCCATATATCCTTCACGATGCCCCAGTTGTCAAGCCAAGATTTGTGCGGAAGTATTTCCCCCCATAAATCATTTTCCAAACATAAAGTTAAAAATCTCTGTGCCCTGAAAAGCGTCAGGAAGAGCCGAGGTATATAATTAGTTGAGAGTGGCGTGGCTCGTCACTCCTCTAACACCGACACTGTCATCCAAGCCTCCAAAAACATTCAATCAAGCCTTCCTATTGTTTACAAATCAGATGCGGACCCAAATAGCACAAGGTTAGACTGTTCTTCAGAGAGCCCCACTTCTGGCATCATGTCACAGCAAACTGAAAATGTAGAGACTCATCAACCCTCTCTGTTGTTGTTCTTCTTTCCACTCCAAATTATGCGTGCTGCTTCTGGATTTTCTGCTACATTTGCTCTTTTTCAGGTGGAGCTGACAATTCTGAGGTCACCCTGGGCCTTCCGTGGCAAGCTGACAGTAGGACATGGCTGTCTGAGCTAAGTTACTAATAAGTGAACCCGTGGAGTGCCATTTCATTAGCGACTGTACCATTAAAAGCGTCACCTCTGCGACATATTTATTGTTCTTTGCCCAGCCTGGCCCCTGCCTTGAAGCCTTAAAAATAAAGAAACCATGCTAGCGTCATGAAGCTCTGGGACCAGCTAATTAGTGGCCCCCTTCCTGCCGTGGCTTTCCTTTCTACGGCGCAGGTGAGCGCTCCCCCATCACACAACTGTAATTATGAATGGACTTAGTTCAGAGAAAGGAAAAGAAGATAGGAGATAATAAACCAAACCAGGAAGCAAAATCCCACATCGAGGTCTAAGGCGTTAGAATTCAGTCGCCATATTGTTGATACTTCTTGGTTGATCTTACAAAAATAGCTGAGTCCTTGGTCCTAGATTTAAAAACACAAAATCCATCATGCACCACTGTCACCGTCTCTGTAAACTAGAGGGAAATACTTGCTGCTCCCAGGCTCGCTTTGCACTTGTGAAATGGATATCAACATCTCGTAAGATGGGCGCAGACATTTCATGTCGTGTAACTCACATTCATCCCTTAACACCAATGCCTGCCACCACTATCTGCTATAAAATCCAGCATCACTATCCCTAAAATAGATGGAATATTTCTTTCCTAAAAGTCTACTGGAATATTTTGTATCACCAATGCCCTTGTGCCTTCAAACTGAGTTTTGTCTCTAAACTCTGTAAATTCCAATGGTTCCCTCTCTTCTTAGAGCACTTACTGATCTCCGCTACCCACTCTTCAGATTAGAAAGTCCCCAAAGACCCATAGGACTGGAAACAGTCACAAGCTCCCGGGAAGGCTTGCTAAGAATGCCATCAGCCCACAGAACTAAGAGAAGCCAACTGAACACGATGTGGACTAGAGAGATGCTCTACTATAGAAGTCCTTAACTTGTCTTTCAACACACACTTTTTAAAACCTTAAGTTATACACGACATACAACAGGGATACGGGGTGGACAGAGTATTCATTACAGCTGTGATCAATTCTAATCCTGGAGTTGTGTGCCTTGGGGAATAATCCTTAGGAAACTAGTGTCGCTTCATAGTGTGTGTGTGTGTGTGTGTGTGTGTGTGTATACTTACCTATATGTATACAATTCAACAATAAGTACTTTTTTCACTCAGTCAGGACAGTTTTGCTTCAGATTCTTAGGTGGCATTCAGATAGGGCTTGGGCCACTGTGCTATGACTTTCATCGAGGTCCAGGATAAAGCTGCAACTGGAACCTAGACCATCCTAAGCACCTGAGTCCAAGAGCTCAAATCCAAGCTCCAGGTGTCTGCAGTACTTTTGTCCAAGTCATAACCCCTACCAGTCCACGACTGAAGGAAGTCGCAGGGCCAGTCAAACACGACCAGGGTGGGAAACTTCATTTTCTCTGACGCTCTGCAAAGCCACATGGCATCCAGAATAAGGACCAAACAGGGCACTCCCATATATCTTGGGTGGCCAATCATGCTCAAGAGATAACCTGAAGGGATAACCGGGATTAGCCAAATTGAGGGGATTAGACCTAAGGTTTAATCAGTTCTTCTCAAGTACTACTTTCTGTGCTAATTAGCTTTGACACAGACTGTAACTAATCACACTAGCTAGCCTTCCTGCCATGTGCCTTGAAGTGATAGGATGTACTTTCCAATGGTCATATGGAGTGATGGGGTACATTCCATTTCTAAAGGGAATTTGTTAAGCCTCAAGGAAGCATGGAGGAACTCTGGATGGATTACAAATGGCAGCCCTCATTCTCCTTAATTGAACTATATAAGTACTGAGGAACAAGGGTAGAAGTAGGCTTTGTCTATCTATCATTGTGACAAATGGGTGGTTTATCGCTTATCATTTGCTCGGCACTGCAGGAAAAGGGTGTAAGTTCAGAGAAATCTATTTCCCACGGAGCAATTATCAATTTCAATATTAAATTTTAAAATGATTTTTAATTTATCAACTGGTCCCCGAATTCAGGACTGGAACTGTCAGATCTCCGCTGCAGATAATAGGCTGACAGCGGGTCGTACCCAAAGTCCATAGATAATGAACATTTTGTAAATCTGTAATGCAGCTTTTTCTTTTCCCTCGTTGTAAATTAATTGATCTCCTAGCCATTAGGGAAACCATCAACTGCTCTACATTTCTCTCTGTCTCTTTCCCTTTTTGGTTCAAATGCAAAGCCAAACACTTCCCGATAAAGTGAAATTTTAATTAAAGACACCCCGGTCCCCTAGAAAATTGACATCTTCCTGCCTCACTGACATGGACAGTTTTTTGACTTTGATGCACCGTTATTAAAAAGGGAACAAGGCAACAAAGCAGGGGTGAGTGACGAGAGTTCTCAGAGGTTGGAAAAGTTTTGTCTCCCTTTGCCCTTCATTCTCTTGACAGTGGGACTCCCTTCTGCTTTACCATTCAGTATCTAAGAGAAAATTCTGCATTCAGTAAAACCACATCCAAGTCTACTCATGATCAACAAATCCCATTCGTGGAAAAGTAAGGATGCCATAAAGACCACAGCCCACTGCTTGGCCCTGACTTTGCAAGGTACCCAAAAGCAGCTGAGCAGGTCAGACATTGAGGCACATCCTACTGTCTTCCCTGGAATACAACAGTCAAGGTTTTGTATAGACTGGGATGTTACAGCTCTAGGCATATCTAAAATGACACCTTCTTCTCCAGGGCTGGGGTGTGCTTTCTACCTAGCGTCAACATGGTTCTCTCTAGCTGGCTTTAAGAGAGCATTGTCAATGCAATGATTTAATCTCCCTTCACTTATCAGATGATCTGATGGCTCAACCAATCCACTGTACAAACTCAGAGTTAACCACATAACCTCTGAAACTCAGATTTGCCACCATGTCTTTTCTCCGCCTTACAGGATTGCTCTAACGTTGGTAAAAGGCCTTCACATTTCAGCAACAGAATAAAGTGATTAGTGGATTATTGTCAAGATTCATGGCTACAAAGGGAAGTTCTTTATACCTGCTATTCTCTCTGGCAAAAAAGAGTCTTATCTTACCTGGAAATCTGTAAGTGAGGATACGCACCTATACAACAACAGTAGGTACAGTTTTCTCCCCAACCTAATAGAACATGCTAGCAATAGAGCTCCCAAAGACACACACATCTGTGCGTCTAACGCTTTACACAATGACTTTCATAGGAGACATTGAAATACGTCCTGGATGAATAGAAAGATGCTTTTACATCTACAAGTATACAAACATGACTACAAAGCCAGCCCAACTGTTTAATAACACAAATAACCTAACTCTGTGGAAAGAAGAGAAGGACCAGCTACCTTGTGAAAGGTGTGATATTTCCCCCAAAGGGTAAAACTGAAGATCAGTTTCTCCCCACCCCAGGGGAAGAAAAGATCAATGCCAGCCGCACAGCAGTATCCAGAAACCCCACGGTGTGATGCAGACCTGGCAGAGGAGGGAAAATTGAGGTGAGGAAATAGATTTCACTTGTGAGCTTAAAGTAGTTATTATAAGCAATAGGGAAGAAGTAATTATTTTTTTTTAAATGGTAAGCACTACCCAGACAACGTGCCAATCTCCTATTTAAATGTACCTGTGTTGAAAGGTAACTGTTTGCTGGGCATGTGACTTCACCACTGTGGATGTCTGAGTGAGAAATATTTTAAGAGCTGGGCAGAATCAGGCAATACGTTGCTGGTTGCTGCTGTTATCTATGGAAGGAGCGTAATGGAAAGACCTCTTGGCTCTCCTCAGACAACACCTTTCTAAAAGCCCCCGGTGCGGTCAGATTTCGAGACTCTTTGTGCAAAATTGAAGAGTGAAGTCTTTGCTACATCAAGACATTCGGTGACATTTTTCAGTTTAAGATGATTTTTTTCCCTCTCTTTGACAACTTGCAACCTCCTCTGCTACAGAAAGAGAAATAACCAGGAAATAAAAGTCAGAAGCAGGACTGTGCTAACCCCAGCAAATGGAATGTGCCCCCTCTTTTTCATCAGATGACTCGGATCTCCGGGTACCGTCCAGATCCCATCTTTTTGGAAGCTCTGGTAAATCCAGCCTTCCTCATCCTCATACTTCCCCAACCTTTAATTTATTTCAGTGCCTACTAGTCACCTATCAAAGAGAAGAAAAAGCAAAACACACACACACACATACACACACACACAAAATGTCTGTTGCTTCTGGTACTCTTTTCAACTTGGCCACTCTGGGCTCCAAGTACAGGAACTGTTCTTAGAGACGGGTACCCTCTGCAGTTAAATTCCTATGAGCAGCACTTCCTGAGTCACACAAAACAGGGAGAAAAGAGATGCAACTATGGAGCAGCCTTGCTAAACGCCTGGAAGGACTTGTTCATCAGAACCTGGGTCTACAGTTAAGCATAGATTTCAGGGTCACGGGAGGTTTTTTTTTTTTTCCAATCAGTAAAACTTTTGCCTCACAGTCAATCATAAGGACCAGAACTCATCCCGAGAAATGTCATGGTGGCATATTATTTTTAAACCCAGCACCGGGGAGGTAAAGACAACAGGACTCTGGTGTTTGCTGGTCACCAGCTTCACCTAATTGGTGACCTCCAGGTTTCCTGAAAGATCCTCTTTAAAAGGAAGGCAGTAACACTACTACAGAGGACCTTTAGAGTGGTCCCCTAGTCTCCATAAACACATGCACAAATGAACGTTCACTGCATACACAGGCGCATCTGGATGGACACACACACGCACACGCACACACACGCACACACACACACACACACACACACAAAATGGGTTTTCAAAGCATGGTGACCATTAAGCACTAAATGACTTGGATTATTTGACATAGAAGAGTTATAAAGAGTCACATGGGAGTTGCCATGGTATTTCAGCATCTTTATCAGACTGAGGATCTAGAAAACAACCTTGATTTCACAAAGCTCTTGTTAGGTGGTACAGTGGTCTTGAAAGTAGACATTAACTCTCAGTGTATCAAAGTCCAGTGAAACCAAAGGCCAATAGGAGATCCATATATATATATATATATATATACTTATATATATATATACACACACACATATATATATAGAAAAGCAAATTCATTCCTGTACTGAATGAACATGGATAAACTTTAATATCTTGTTATCACTTCTTAAACTTCTTAAACAATATAGTACAATTATATACATATTATTAATTAAGCAAAATAAGACAGTCATATTACATTAGCGACTAGTATTACAATTACTAGTGTTACAAGTAATCTAGACATGAATCACAGTAAACAGGGTGATGTGTGAAGTTATATGCTTTATAAAAGCTATACTGCTTTATAAAAGAGATTTGCGTTTGTAAGAACCTAGAGAGACATAGGATCCTAGCACCAGACCCTACAGATCCCAGCAGACAATTGTAGCTATATGCATATTTATGCCTTTCCAGTTTTCACTCTTAGATTTTTCATTCTTAAAGAGTTAGCTCAGGAGCAAGATTAAGTTTATTTCCTTTACCTTCAATTGCATCAAGTAAGTTCAGAAAAGTATAAAACAGTCAATATCCAAACAACACTTATTCAGCCTTGCTCTGTTCTTAAAAATTCATCCCTCTTATATTCGCCTTAACGTCTGTGCAGCGTAAATATGCAAGGTGTGCAGCTATGCATGTTCACACCCCTTCATAGAGAGGAGCAACAGCAGACTTTTGACCTTGATCTGAGAGAGAAAAAGTTACTGCAATAACTAGGGACAGAATAGACAGTCTTCCACTTTGAATAAAGAAAAAAGGGGAGGAACTCATTCTCAAAAGAGAATTCCTTAACAGCAACTTAGATTTCAACCCAGGAAGTATGCTTTGTGGATCACATTTGAAAACAATGACTTTATTTTTTTTTACAATGTTTAACAAGAATAATGCAAATCTTCTTGCCTGAAGCCTTATAGAAATGTGAGAAGAAAAAGCAAAAGATATGTGGCACCTCCCAGTTATGTAGAGCAGAGCACATATGCTAATCAGTACGAAGGTTCCATATTAACGCTGGTGAAGATGCTGCTGGGTGGGGCGAGTCACAAATAAAAGTGACATGTAAGTGAAACTTACTCATCCCAATCCCAACGGTCTTCTATTTTTTTTTCTAACTTGCTGAATTTTTCCAAGACTGAGTTAGTTACATGCTTGAATGAGAATGTCCCCTGCCCATCTTGTGTATTTGAACACTTGTTTTCCCATTGATATAGCAATTCCAGAGGTTTAGGAGGTTTGGCCTTGTTGGAGGTATGGTTTGAGAGTTTAAAGACTCAAGTCGTTTCCAGTTTGCTCTCTTTTTGGTGTTTATGGTTGAGAATATTAACTCCCAGCTTTCTGCTCATTCTTAGCTGCCAGGTTTGCCTGCCATGATGCTCTCTTACCCCTCCAGATACCGTAAGACAAAATAAACTCTTCCATAAGTTGACTTGGTCATGGTGTTTTATCACAGAAGCAGAAAGGTAATTAATAAAGTCTCTAATGTAGTATTTTCCCAGTGTTTATGGGTTTTGTAACATTCTGGTGAATAACAAAAGGGATTAACAAGGACCCACACAGGGTTCAGAGACTGTGGGCTTAACCCTTGTGATCAGTAAGCAAAAAAGACACCAAGACTGCTTCTTGACTTTTGAATTGTATGTGTTCTATCACAGAGGGATTTTTTTTCTAGATGTTTTAGTTTACATTCTGGATTGTTTTAGGAACTCCATTCTGATTACTGAGTTAAACTAAGGGTCCATGTTGACTTGAATCCCTTTCATCTTTCTTTCCCTTTTTTCACTTGAAGCCTTTTCTGTCTGTCATAGGGAGAAAGAGAAGGCAATACCTTTACGACCTTGTTTGCAGATGTAGCATTATGAGAACCTAATACAGATATATGCAGATGTAACATTATGAGAATGTAATACAGATTTATGTGCCAGTGTCTTGTGACATTGGACTCTTCATTTGTATTAGGACCTTGGACCAAGAGGCATTTTTCATTTTCAAAGCATGCCCCAACCAAACCTGAAAGGTTTGTGATGTTAAAGAAGACAGACATGGGGTTTCAGTGACAGTTGTACTTAGTGCTGCTTTTCCTGGACCCAGAGAATGACAGACCATTGAAAATGGCATTTGTCCCAGCAGGGACTCGAAAATTGTGGTGCAAGTATCACTTATGTCAGGAGGGTTGCAATTAACACACCAGATGTGCAGAGAAAGGGACTGTCCTTATTTTCAACAAATGGTAGAATCTTTCTCACAAGCCCTCACCCTGCTGGGTGACCCCTGGGGTTAGGACACAGGGAACAACAGGCTATTCATAGTATTTCAACCACTAAGAGTAAAATAGCCCATTTAGGATAATTTTTAGTAAACTTTCCTAAAGGAACTGGTTCTTTCCTCCTATTCTTCTTGTGGCAAATGATGCTTAGGTAGGAGAGATAAATTCAGAGATTGTGAGTTGGTACTGTGGACACTTGGCTCTCGTGCTGTTACGTAGAGAGCTGTCAATGTGAGTCTCACTGATGGTTGTTAGCATTTCCTGACTGGATATAGTGTTGTAGTCACCTTTGAAATGAGATATACTTCTTGGAGGACCAAGTCATCTTCCAAATGACTGACTCCAAACTTGTATCTAATTTCACGACGTCTACAGCCTCAATTTGGCAATCTCCCAATGTTTTGTTTTGCTTTGTTTATATCAGAGCTCAGAGCATGTCTTACCACCTTCTGTCCTAGTTTCAATTTTTCTCCTTCTTACCATCCCAGGGAACAGAAGGTATTCTTGTTCTTGTCTCCTCAATTAACAGAATATTCCCTTCATCATTGACTTAGTTCAGGCAGTTGTGCAAATTAAAACAGACTGGAATAATTTATTTCTTATAGGGCAATAGGCCAGGAAGTCCAAAAGCAAGGTGATAATCAATGTGGTTCCTGAGGAAGGCTCTTGTGTTGCTTGGGTATGTGTATACCTATCTATCATTGCATTTTCTCATGGAAGAAAGAAGAAACTGAAGGAGGGTGATAAGCAGACATGGAGGGAGGGAAGGAGAGAAGGAGGGAAGGAGAGAGGAAGGAAGGGAGAAAGGGGGAGAGAGAGAGAGGGAGGGAGAGGGAGGGAGAGAGAGAGAGAGAGAGAGAGAGAGAGAGAGAGAGAGAGAAGAGAGAGGAGGCTATTCTTTTATATCTTTTTATGAGACACTATCACAATTACCCTACCCACATGGCATACTTGATTTTCAAGGACAACATTTAAGAACAGCGTTTGACTAGAGATTATATTTTCAACACAAGAATTCTGGGGAGAACAGTCAGTCAATAATGATAATTTTGATTTCTTTGTTCTGAGAAGCACATCCTCCAACTCACACTTTCTCAGATGTCCTATGTTAGCACGGTATGTTATGCTCAGTAGTAGAGGCTTCCAGGGAACAAGATAACAGGGACACTAAAACACCTTTTTTACTGCTTTCAAAATATTACCCTTTTTATCAATCACCAAAATTGAAAGACTTTTTAATCTTTTAAAAAATGTGCGTTGGTATTTTGCCTGCATATGTGAGAGGGTATTGGATCCCTTGGAACTGGAGTTACAGACATAGTTACAAGCAGTTGTGAACTGCCATGTGGGAGAGCTGTCTCTCCAGACCTGAAAGACTTTTCTAAAGGTGCAAAGTTAAGAAATCAGCACCTGTCAGCCAGGTGGTGGTGGCACACACCTTTAATCCCTGCACTCGGGAGGCAGAGACAGACAGTTTTCTGAGTTTGAGGCAAGCCTGGTCTACAGAGTGAGTTCCAGGATAGTCAGGGCTACAGAGAGAAAACTTGTCAAAAAAAAAAAAAGAAGAAAAGGAAAGAAATCAGCACATATAAATGTGTACAAAAAGTATATGTACACATGTGAGCACATGCATGTAAGATGTACATGCTTCTGGCTCTATGACTGTATGTTCACACACGTTAGGCAAGGGTCTATGAGAACACTTGGAGAGTACAGCTGTAGGATTCTCAGCCTATGAGAGTAAGACCCTTCTGAACTGTTTCAACCATTACCGTGTCAGATCTACAGAGTATTCTGTCACGTGTCAAGGGCAATGGCACCTTGAACATAGATGTGAGCTGTCAACCTGGAACCCTCTCTCCTCTCAGACCTTGCACCTTCCGCCCAGGTGGTCTCCAGGAAACAGCTAATCACTGGAGACTGACTTCAACCTCAGCTGGCCTTGGCCTGGGATAAAACACATGTTTCCTGAGAACACCTCATAATTCAGACTTTACAGCAGAGGTCCCTTCTGGAGTTGCCACGCTGAATATTTACTCAGTCCTCCCAGACTTCCTTATGGAGGACAGACATGGGGCCCCCTGCTGCGCTGGACGGATTAAACTGATGCTTAGCCAATCCTTGTTTCTCCCTCTGGAACAGAGCAAGCCTGTGTTTTTCTCCCAAATAGTATCCCAGAAGTTATTTTTAAGTATAATCAACCTTATAGAGAAAAATAATGAACGAAGCCAAGTAAATGAAATCAACAGAAAATTCCATCTGTTAAACAGTTATTTGCCATAAACTTAGGAGTAAATTGACCTGACATGGCACTCATCACACCAGCTGATAAACGGACCCTTTTATAGCCGGGGTAGGGGGAGCTGCACCGCAGCTTCCAGTTATTCACGTGTTATTGATGAGCTTTCGCCACACAAAACTTGCTAGGAACCTCTTCTCCTCACAAAAATTTCATTGCTGATGATTGGGAGATGACTGTAATTGAGTTCACTGTATAACATATGGCTTTAGGTCAAAGACTATGTAATTCTAAATAGATGGTTTTCTTATCTCCTCAGCCGGAAATATCTCCTAGGTCAAGATGACTTTCCTAAGCCTGTCCAAAAAAACCATGATTTTGGAAGAGAAGTAGAACCGTGTGGAACCTCTCTCAGAAAGAGCTTTCTACTTTGGAAGAGGTTCTTTATTGGGGGGGGGTCTTATTACATATAAGATGGAAACATTCCTCATAAAGCAATTAGGAGGACGATGTGAATTGAATCATTTAATTCCTGGACACTTTGTATAAGGTGGATTTCAGAAGAAACAAGATATTTCTTTATACTCAGAATATCCACCCTGCAGTTGGGGATCCATGAATTGCTACAGTTCCAATGTCATGTAGTCAAAGTCCAAGGATGACGTGTTGGGTGCTATGAAGGAGAGATTTTCAGAGGAAATGGAAATTTTCCACACTGTGGGTAAAAATTAACCATATTGCTTTCTGTATAATTTGATCCTAAATTTTTGCATTTGTCCCCCCTCCCCTTTATTCTTCATCTCACCACCCATTAGATTCATTCTTAATATAATCTTAATTTTTCTCCCAAACCAGTTTTTCCCTTTCCTAATTCTTCTTAATTGCTTTTGAAGTTACTATTAGCCACAATTTAGTAGAATGGCCTAGAAGTCACCGGGTCTCAAATGAGATGCTCCTTTCATCCGAGGCTGGCTGCAGCAATTGCTTTTCTGGTATAGCAGCTCATGCATGTTTTATAGCAGAAAGCACACGCTAGTCTTCGATTGTTCTTCCTTTAGTTTATCAGAGTTAATATTTGACAATGCCCCAGTTCAACGGATTCAGATGGCAGACTTCAAAATGTAATTTTAAAATGACTAAAAATATACATCTTTATTTTACGAAGTATAAATAATTTGTACTTATGTAAACATACTGGGAACATGCTTGCTTGTTTATTTGGAATCTTCTTGAAGTAATGTACAGAAATGTTTCTAATTGGTTTAAAAAAATAAAAGGGAAATTACCCAATTTTCAGACCCTGCTGGGTCTGTGTCTTCAAACACTGTCATCCCTGTTAGTTCTTGTCCTCATTTTCTCCCCTTCACCCATCAGTGTCCTGGTTCTGCTTTCACAGGTCATGTGATGGTAAAAACAATCCCAGACGCTCTACTCAGATCTTGTCATCTTTAAAGCAAGTTACAGCACAAAGATGTGAGGGATAGTCCACATACATTCTGCAGAATTCCTGAGCACAGTTCTGGCTAAATCATGGATGTTCCTTGAAGAGTGGAGAGGGGTCGCCTGATTTTCCAAATTGAATCACGAACCTACCATCATGGCAGGAGAGATACCCTCTTTCAGACAGCAGCCCTACCAGTTTGGGATTAACAATTTCTGAAAGAATAAAAGGCTCAATAAACAGCATAATAGCTATTTAGGGTAACGTGAAAAGATCAGAAGTGATGCATATTTCTGCTACTTTAGCTGGGGCATGAGAGTTTTTGAGTGTGCCCACACTTACAGCTAGTTCGCTTTCTAATCATGCTCTATCAGCAAGAGTCAGAGTGGGATTATCTATGCAGTCTTCATGTATTTTTCAACTTTATTCCAGCTCACATGGAATGGATCTGACAAAGTAGAAATATGAAGCACGGCCTCAGACTGGAACAAATGGTTTTCAACTCTGTAAAGACATGACACAAGACGTTTAGAGAAACCTCACCTGGGAAGAAGTTTCTGTAGGACACATCTGGACATCCGCAGGAGATTATGAGTGATTCTGCCTGTGCTTCATGTGCAAACCCAAGGCAGGTATACAACTGAAAGAGCATCTTCACTAGACATGTAACTATCCAAGTATCAACCCTCCAGCCAGAGCTTTCCTTTTTAAAGGAATTGTGTGGCCATGAAAACAGGTGTACATGGACCAATAGAGACCTAGAGAATATAAATCCAGAGAAAGGTCAGAAAAATAAAGATTATTTTGTGGACAGAAAAGTGAAGGTTATAGCTTCATTTTCTTTTTCTTTTAATTCCCCCAAAGCCTATGTAACAGTCTTGTTGTAAAAGACTGCTTTAAAACTATATCAAAAACAGCAATAAGGACAATAAAACCATGGTAAACAGACCTGCAACAGGAATTTTGCTGGGATCTGAAAACAAAGTAATAAATAAGAAAAGATCTTCCCAAAGAACACTGCTCTGTAGGGAAGACAGCCGCTTCCAAAAACAACTAGGAAATGCTTCCCTAAAAGTCTACAGAAAGTAAGACTGGATCCTGTGATGCAAATTTAAAGGGCCAAGCGGCAAGCTCACAATTAGTGTATGTCTCTATTGCCCACGATTGCGCCCTTACAGATGGACTGACAGTATCTTCCACTACATTTTCAATAACTCTCATAGAGAACCACTTTAATCAGGATTGACATTTGTTACTAGATGGTGTTGATTAATCACACAAGCATGTGAGAAAACAGAGTTGTCTCGTCTTGAAGAGCTAGGATAAGGAGGAAAGAGAGTATCAAATCTTCAGGAATTTAGAAACAAAGTCTGACTTTCTCTAAGAGACCAATTGAGACTTAGGCTACCTCCAACAGCCATGTTGCCAAGATGTGTTCTATCGAGACATTGAAGGACTCCTGATACTGTTTGGGGAACAATTGTTTAATCAGTGTGGCTGGATCTGGGTTCACCAGGAAGAACTGAATGAACTTTACACAACATATTTTCTGCCTCCCTAGATATGAGCATATATATGGGTTCTCGGGATCTGGGGTTAGTGTGAGTTCAGAGAACCCAGGAAGACTGACATTAAATAAAGGGACGCACACTTATTGCTTCATTTACTTTTCTATTATTGTAATGAAACATTAAGATAACTAACTTGAAAGAGTTAGTTTGAACTCATGGTTTTGGGAACTTCGGTCCCGATGAGGTGGATATATTGCTTTGGCTGCTGCCTGTGGGATAGAAAAGAGAAAAAATGTACCATAGGGCAAGCAGGGAATGTCATCAGACTAAAAGCAAAAAGGTTCCGTCAGGGTCCCACCATCCTGAGTAATGGTATGCTCTCAATAACTCAAAGATTTCCCATAAGATTCCATATCTCAAAGATTCTTCCACTCTCTTATAGTATCACTCCCATAGTTACAGACTTTAAAAAAATGGACTTCTGGAGGACATGCACCATCCAAATTGAAGTATCCACTGGGATACACAAGCTGAGTTTGTCAAACTTGACTAGAAAGACAAATTACTAAGGTGGACTTTGATCCCCGGAAGCTAGGCATGGGGCTTTTTATGTGAATTTTAAAAGTATTTCTCATTCTAGAATCCCACTTTCTCACCCCACTGAGAAGAGTTCACCTGTCTAGGTGGGGAATACAACAACGGAGCATGTGAAATGAAGAGTGGGCCTCATCACATCCTGTGAATCTTTGTAAATACAAGGATTCGCCCATCAGCACAAAGAACTGGAAAGGACCGTGTACTCGAACTAATAGAAGACACTGTAGCAAGCTTTCTTGTTGGACCATTTTTGGACCTCCAGCCCATAAATAATGACACAGAGACTTATTATTAATTATGAAAGCTTGACCTTAGCTTAGGCATTTTTCTAACTAGCTCTTATAAACTTAACCTATTTCTATTAATCAATGTTCCATCACATGGCTTGGTTACCTCCTCTTACTACAGCACGTCCAACAAGACTGCTGGAAAAATCGTGCACCTGTCTGGAAGTCCCACCTACACCTCATTCCTAGGGACTGGCTGTTCAACTTTTTAGTTCATCAAATCACAGCACTATACACAGTGTACAAATGTCTCCCAACAAGACATCCCACAACTCTTTGTGGATGAGCATATGCCATATTTATTCTCCACAGAGAAGTGAAGCATTGTTTATATACATTGTAGCATGAAATAAGCCAGACTCTACTAAAAAAAAAAACTACTAATAAATTATAGAAAATAAATTATATAAATAAATTATAGAAAACAGAGTTTCAAGGTCAAATATGAAGATATTTAAAGGATGCAGGGCAGACCTGGTGGTTATACTCTAAAGTTCACTGTAACATCTCATGAGCTCTCTAAGCATGAAATTAGAGCATATAGCCAAAGAAACAAGAAGGAGAGCATGGCAGAGAGTACTGATAAAGAACTCCTAATAAAAAGATATTTTAAAAAAGAAAGAAAAAGAGATAGCCTTTCTCCCTCTGGATCTTGAATGTCTGAATGGAATTACTAGAACTGTCATAGGTCAAGGATATTGGTACTAGTTCACAAATGACTTTAACACGCAGAAGAGGAGTAACTGGGATATTAGCTGAGATGTGAAGTTGGAGCCTTGATAGATCCAATCACTTCTGAGATAAGTGTCTGAAAGAATGACTTGAGTAGAGGAAGGATTTTTCTTTTGTGATTCATGATTTTATTTGGTACATGGTCAACCAGTTGCTCTGTTGTGGGACTATTTCAAGGCCAAACATCATGGAGGGGATCAGGTGGCTGAGCAGAGTTGCTCACCTCATAGCGGAGAAGAAGCAAAAGGAAAGAGAAAGAAAGAAAGAAAGAAAGAAAGAAAGAAAGAAAGAAAGAAAGAAAGAAAGAAAGAAAGAAAGAAAGAAAGAAAGAAAGCAGGAAGGAAGCAGGAAGGAAGAAGAAAAAGAAAATACACATATTTCAGAACACTCTCAATGACTTACTTGATCCATCTAGGCTCTACCTCTTACTTTTTATCACCTCCCAATAATGTCCATCTTGTAATGAATTCACAAAAGGATTACACCATTGATTAGATCAGAGCAAATAAATTTCCTACAACTCATTGGCTTGTGAGCAATCCCTCAATGAACGAACCGACAGGAGACACTTCATTTTCAAGATTTGCTTCTTATAGAAGCTTCAATATTGCTGATGCCAGTTTCCTGCTATTTGCTGGCAGAAGCACTCGAGAACGAGGATATGACTGTTTGGCTGTGCTTACTCCACGACACCTTAGCACAACAGCTGGTGTGCTAGGGTTCAATTGGGACAAGGAATTACATTGTGTAGTGTCTTTTCTTGTCCCCACTTCTACCTATTATCTTCCCTATACCAAAGCACTATCATCCCCAAATAACCCTGTTAGACTATTCTTCTGCTTAAGCACCTCCTCAGGCTTGTGGTTTTTTGTAGGGAAACCCTCTTCTGTGACAGGGAAGATCCTTATGAAACTGTATTTAACCTGTGATCTCATCAGCCTCCCTCCTCTCTACCCTGTACAACTGGACCACATTCTGTTTCCTCAAGTGTCCCAGTACACCTTCTTTGCCTCCCTTAGACTACATACATAAAGACTGCACGGTCTGAAATCCCTTTATTAGTTACTTTGTCATTACTGCGACACAATGCCTGATAAAAACAGCTAAGGGAAGGAAAGGTTCCTTTGGACTCCTAGTGTAATGGGATAGTCAGTCTTAGCAGGAAAGGCATGGCAGAAGGAGCAGGAGGCAATCTGGTCACATTGTATCTGCAATCAGGAAAGAGCAGGAGGCAATCTGATCACATTGCATCTGCAATCAGGAAGGAAGAGAGGTAAGTGCTGGCGCTATTCTTGCTTCCTGCATTCTATTCACTCCTGGGCCACAGTCTATGTGGCATTTAGAGTTGGTCTTCCTATCTCAATTAAGCCAAACCAGACGTTTCCCTACAGACTCACTCAGCATTTGTCCCCCACCCATCCCCCTCCTTTTCTTTTCGAAGAGTCTGCTTCTCTGCCCATCTTTACCCCTGACTTTTCTTCCATCTGTGCTGCATCTAGGAGATCATTTTGTATATTTCCATACCTGTCTCAATCTTCCTCACTAGCCTTTGTACCTGTGATTCATAATATTGCGCATCAAACTTGATCAGGCCAAGGAATAAAGCAGATCATTATTCCTGGTTATTCTGTGAAGTTGTTTTATAGAGGGATTAGCCTTAGGGTCATTAGACTATGTCGCATTTGTCCTCATCAGTGTGAGTGGGCTTTATCCAATCTACTGGGGACCCAGGTTGAACAGAGACCTCCTTCTCCTCCTGCTCTCAGACATGTCAATCTGGTTCTTGTACACTGCTTCTCAGAGGGACTGACTGATAAGGTACTCCCAAAAACCATCCCTTTAACTTCAGAACCACGATAGATATTAATTGGCATTCATGGAATAACAGAAAACATGAACAAATAAGTCGAATCCACTGGGGCTTGAAAAGTTAGAACTGAATCCTGTACTGTCTGGAGTCCTTCTGCTTAGTTACAGCTGCTTTCCATGCCTCTCCAGGCAGTCACAGTTTTACCAGCCTGCAGGTTCTCCAGCTTCCATCTCCTCGAGCCGTTTTCCTGATCACTGCTCATCCAAAGGACTGGACCACTCTGGTAGGCATGCCATTGTTCTACTGTGTTTGAATGAGGAATGTGGGATGCTGATTTTAGCCACGACAGGGTTGTTTGTGATAGCTACTCAACACATACGTGACACTGTGGGAGAAATCTAAATTAGAAGCATGTGGTGATGTAGAGACTAAGATGAATACCACACTTTTTAAAATGAATTGCTATATATAGTTTACTTATTGATCACACGTAAAGCAGACTTGTGTATTTTCACAGAAACCTTATCAAAGAAGACTAATAAGGATAAAAATTTGTCATACTTTGCACAAAGTCACATAGTAAGTGATACTTACAAACTGATTAATTTTCACGAATATATAAGATCACACAATCAAGCATCTTAGCATTCTATTCATGCATGTTTTTCCTCAATGATTCTAGTTCGGTGGCTTGTCAGGGGACACAAACCTCAGCTTTCTAGGGTCTGACAAAGCCACAGTAGTCTCTGGTAGCTAGGAACATTGTCTGCAAAGCCATACTGGTACTGGTGGCTTTCAAGCCTGGGAAATACCAGTACTGAAATGCCTCCTCTATTTCATTTTCTAAGCTTCATAGTTGGATAGCAGTCAGGCTGCAGGCATTGTGTTTTGAAAGGATTATTGCACTTCCTGAGATGCTAAAGCCACTCAGCTTCTGCCCCCGTCGCTTGGGACACCAACCGAGACATACTGCCATCACGGAGCTGCAATGAATGGACTGTCTCTCGTGGCTTCCTGCTTAATGACATTCCAAAGCTCTGCTCTCCTTCTATTACCCAGCCTCCTTGCTATCGACTCCCTTTCTGCTCCTTTAGAGCCTTTTTCTATTTCTTTTGCATTTACCTCATTTATCTTACCTTCACACTTCCCTGACCTGATTATCCTTAGACATCATCACTCCTGTTTCCCTTTATGTATCAGTGGCTGCTACTTGATATTACACTGATATTTTAATATCGTAACGGAAAATGATAAAGACCAATCAATTACATTGTATTATCCACTGTGTTCCGTTGGGATTGATTTTCCTCTATGTAATCATGTTTGCAGCCATAAAAACAAAGATTAAAAAGGAAGTTCTCTCTGGTTTTCATATGCAAAGGACTCATACTAGTAAGCCTGCCTAATAACGCTGCTAAGAGAGTTTAATCCCATCACCAGAAGCAGAGTCCCTAGAAGTTGGCTGTAGTCATGGACAGCACCCAAGGCCATGGACAGCACCCAAAACTGGAGGAATTTTTCCTGCTGCTCTTCGAGAAAACCTGGCATTATATTTACTTTCTGATAAATGGCAATCTGTGTTCATGCACATTTTTGCATTTCATAAGAGGCTCTTATGTTGTCATTTTGCCTTCTCCTTACCATGTAAACTGCATAAAATCACTCACATGAAATAACCTAGAATGTACTGGTAATGAACCTTCCCCACTGCTACTATGTCATTCACCTACTTAAGCTTCAATGGCTTACTGAGGCTCCTGGTCCTAGAGAATAAACACATATTAGCTGCAACCTGGGTGCACTCAAATGCCAGGGAGATAATACAGACCAGGGTAAACAGCTATCAGGAGGAACTAAAGAAGCCTCCCATTCTCTCAGAACCAGGAATGGGCTTCTAAGAGGTGAGTCACAAAAACTAAGTCCTCTAATTATGAGCTTCCCTTGCACGGAGATGGATAAGCTGGAGGGCAGGCCGACATGGCAGCTCCAGGCACTGTGGAGAGCATCACTCCTTCACAGCCCAGCTCAGCCGCTAGAATGGGGCTCCTGCAGTTCTCAGGACCACAACTGTAGACAACATTGCCTTTTGTTTGGTATAAACACGCGTGAAGAAACTCTGCCTGTGGGGAAGCTTTGCAAACCTAGGATAATCGTCTGCTCTGAATTCTTAGAGTCAGGATGTCTGTGACTCTCTTCACCACCCTTGACTCCTTGGTTGATTCTTTTCCCAGAAAGAAACAAATCACATTCATTAAAAAAGTCCCTTGTGGGGACTGGGAAGATAGCTCGGCTAGCAAAAATGTTTACCTAACTAGTATGAGAACCTGAGTTCAGTTCTCCAGGACCCATCTTAAAAAAATGGCTGTGGTTAAAAGTATTTTTTAATGACAGCACTTGGGAGGCAGAGACAGGAGGATTCCAGGGCTTCTGGTTAGTCAGTTTTGCTCAGTCTGCCAGTTCCTAGGTAGTGGGAAATCCTGCATCAAAACACAAAGTGGATGGCTCCTGAGGAATACACTCATCACACATACACACACACACACACACACACACACACTCACACGTGTGTGTGTGTGTGTGTGTGTGTGTGTGGAGAGAGAGAGAGAGAGAGAGAGAGAGAGAGAGAGAGAGAGAGAGAGAGAGAGAGAGAGAGAGAGAGAGAGAGAGAGAAAACATTCAGGTTATAAGCATAGAGGAGGGACCAGTGGCAGAGTTGAAGATTTGTGAGCTCCAAATTCCCCAGCAGTATAGACATCCAAATACCGGTGTCCTTTCAGACATGAGCTCCTGCTGCTATTGTCTGCTGCTCCCAGATATGGAGAGTCCCCAGAATACAGTCTAGGTGGGACATCATGCAGCTACTAGCGAGTGGCTCTCCCCTAGTGAAACCCCTGAGATGCTGCTCCTGTGGGTCCCACACTCTGGAAATCTCTATTGTCATTTGACACTGTTCAGTATGAACATTTATTTCTGCTTTATGAAAATATATATCGTGCAAAAGAGATAAAAGAAGCGTGCTATATTCGTGGATTTTAATGCACTTCACAAACCTGTGACCTGTTCATCCTCTCCCTGATGCTTCTGAGTTCTGTCTACCCTTTCCCGTCCTCTGGTCACTCAGTGGTGATGGTGGTCTCTGGAGCAGGAGTCCCTCTGTGGCAACCTGACATGCAAATGAAGCCAAGAGGAAGAAAGGCAACTAAATCACCTTTATATAACAAAGCCCTAAGCTCCTGTTTGCTCATTTGATTAAAAAAAAATTTATTTTTCCAACTGCCTCCCGCAGCACCCTCCCTGGGAGAGTTCATGCTCAGAGCTACTGAGTCATTTTTATTGCATAACAAACAATTGCTCAGATAGTATATCTCTGAGTGGTCATTATCTCCCCCCTTCAACTCTAGTGGCCACAAATCTCCAGGGGTGCAGGACAGACTGGCAGCTGTCGCCCAATCCCCTTCCCTCCATCCCTAATACCAGTAAATAAATAAGCTCCAGTATTAGCAGGGCCCAGTGAGTAAGACTTGCAGCCCTGAGATCTGAAGAAAGATCCGAAACTTTAAAGAAAGCCTTCCAAATGCTTTGTGGCACACTTAGCACTTTGAGAGTGGGCTAGCTGTGGGAGTGGGGTCAGATTTCCTCCTCAGGGGAAATTACTCCAATAGGTTTAAAAATTTATAGTGGGTGTTGTGATAATAAATAAAAATAAAATGTACCTCCCCAAGTCAGAGTCTCTGGCAGAAGTCCTCTGGGGTTATCTCCCTTAACTGCTGTTGTCACAGAAGCTGGAGAGGGGTCTCCACAAAGCTGTTACAAGACAGTATACCGCTCTCTTGCCCAGTTCCCTTCCCAGATGCATCTGCACGCTCCCAACTGTGAGGATACTTTGTCAACCATCACTGACAACTAGTCCCCCCTCACCCTCTCCGCTCTCGCCACACCCCTCTCTTCCTTTGCTTCTTTCCAGCTGAGGCACAGAAGCTCTTCCCGTATCAAGACAGCATTGCTAAACCATCAGCAGCCTTGTCATCTACGGCCCAGCACCCTTCAGCGCTCCCCTAGCTGGTCCCAAGCCCTGCCACACCCCATTCCAGTTCATAGAAAGGTGACCGATGCAACTGGATAGAAATGGTTAAAACCAAGGGTTCTAATTTTGGGTGCAATTGTGTAACTGACATTTTCCTGCAGTGCAGACTAACACAGTTTGATGTGAGATTTTAAAGTTTTACTGAAGGATTTTTTTTTTACCTGCTTTCTGAAAACACTCCTGAGGTATTGAAGGCAACACCAAGGTCTTCCAAATGCATCTCATGCATTGTGCGGAAGTATACAGAAAACTGCTCGGCCTGGAAATGCCAACATCTACCTTCATTTTCTTCCTTCTGCATCATGGTTCTAATTGCACTCCATATAACCTATTGTTATTGGATCCCCTGGGGTCTCAGAAAATCTAGCAAAAACAACGTGGAATGGATTCCATGTGTGAAATCTACAGCCTTTTTTTCCCTCTCTTTGCCTTATATTAAGTCAGAATTTATAACACTACATAGCCCATATGAAAAGAATTTCAAGAGATATGGATGAAATTATCTCCTGAAACTAATTTTTCTTGCAGTGAACGAACCCTTTCATAGGCAGCCAGCAGGTGAGAAAACTTCATTTGGGAAACATTTTTGTACACTGTCAAATGATGCAAATAATTTGTAAAAAGAAATTTTATATATAGTATGTGAAGAAATTATATAAAGAGCATACAAAGAAAATATATAAATATATATGTGTGTACAAAAATATGTGTGTATATGTAATCTCCTTTGTATTGCTAAATCTGTTCAATTCCATGCTAAGTCAGCGACACTTTGGGGTGCTCCTTACTAGGGAATAACATCATAAAGTGTTAGAGCATCTTCCGCCACTTAGAACATAAAATTAATAAATAAAACCAGGATCTCTGTATGCACTCAAAACAAAAGGCATTTATCTCTCAAACACTGAATAGAAAAGAGGTACAATAATCTATTTTTGTATTTTTAGTGCTTGAAACGAGCAGGGAAGTATAGTTGGCCCTTCACTCTTTCTTTTGAGCCTCCTATAATTGTTAAAGTCTTCCCCACATCGTACCGCTAAGAAGTCTGGAGATGTTTAGCCTGCACTCAGGGTCAGCCAGCCACTAAGAGGCAGGGGCAGAATTTAACGTGGGTCAAGTTCGTTTATCACAATTACCTATTGAAATAGGAGGACCGAAAACCGGTTGGGATTGTTGATGACCGACCATTTGAATGCAGGCAGGATTTAGTGACCGCAGAAGAGCTGATGTTTGAATATCGCTTGAGAAGATCCCAGAGGGAAACGTTGGGTCTGCAAGGAGAGTAACCTTTTACGACAGTGTTGTTTCCAAAGACTTGGCAGCCCCAGTTATTCTCACAACCAGCATGTATTGCTCTGTTACTTAATCAGTATCACACAGCACCACTTAATCCTTTTTATGGCTTAGCTTGTCTTGTAATGTTGTTGTAATGCTGATAAACCCATTCGCAGGAATAAAGCACCTTTAGCAGTCACCACCATGCCCTGCTTTAAAGTGAGGCTGCTTCTATGTGGAGGATTCTATTCTAGTACAGCACATTTTACTGGACACTGGGCTACAAACACAGTTCCCTGGAAAGGGGCAGAAGAGAGGTAAAAACCACGTTCAAACAAGTTAGTTATTCCATTGTCCCCTAAGATTCTTATTCCAGGGCATGAGTCCCCTTAAATCACAGGTTTAAAGCCCCGAGCTTTCATTTTATCATGATGTATTTCAATTGCATCAACACTTAAGAGGATGGAGGAATTTTAAAATATAATGGGCTCCTACATCTTGAAAACTGTCGAAATTCTTTTTCTGACTCACGAAGACAGTATTTGTTATATCTTTTCCTTTAAAAACCCCTCTCCCCGTCGAATATCCATTCTGCTAGCAGTTTTAATTTTATTGAAATAAACCCGCCTAAGTGGAAGAATTCTTAACCTAGCCTTGTGGTGAGAGCCAGCAGTCAGCTTCCTTTGAGAATCAATTAGCAGCCAAATAACTCAACAGACTCCTGGAATGATACAAGCCTGCTGTGTTTCCCCAAGTTACCTGGAGCAAGGTAAACGGTCAAGAGAGCTTTGCTTAGGGAAACCATGAAAGGATACAGCACACTGGTGAGATGTTGTTCAGGAACAATCTGTAGATGGGGAGAAAACCACGTCGAAAGCCACGAGGCAGCTGCTACCAGCAATAAAGTATCTCTCGCATCTCTGGGTTCCTCCACGGGGTTGTTCCCTATACATTTTCCCTGACCTTGCAGCTCATTTTATTTTCAGCTTGACCAGTTACAATTAAACCATCATATACTGGTTCCTTTCCCACCTATGAGAGACGACGGTCCAGCATCATCGTCGTTTCCAAGAGAGATGCCCTCAAGGTAAGGGTTAGAGACTGCCATGCAGAGCCTGGCAACACTGACAAGCTGCTCCGACTGGAGTCAAACGATGTGGCTGGCACAAGGAAGGAAGGATGCTCTCACCTACACCGTGCACAGTGGAGGGGGCAAGGGACTGCAGGAAAGGGTTTATTTTTAGAAGGCTTCGCTAAGCGCTTTATAAGCTTTTCAATCTTTGTTAAAAAGAACGGCAGATATCTACATGTTCCTTAGGGGAGCACACTGGTGCGCCTCCATATAAAATTTTAGTGGCTGGCTGCCTAGAGTGAGGCTTTTCGTAAGAGAATATACAAATTGCTCTTTTTATGGTTCCTTATTTATAGTGAAACAACCATTTTAATAAAATGATTCACTTAGATTATTTTACTGCCCTTCATTATGGGTCGTTGTATTCCTTCATTTGTTCTCGCCTTTCCCCTGGGTTGAAATTAAAACGGTTGACTCTGCAATTAATCACACATAGATTTGGGTTTTGAAGTACTTTATTCTTTTACAAACTCAACTAAAATATTACTCTACATACCTAAAGATCAGATTCAATACAACCCATTTGGTGGCTCGCATAGGTCATTTCTAAGCCTCATTAAAGGTGATTAGAACATGCATCTATTCTTTATTATTGGGAGGGAAGCACAGGGAAGCAACTTGGTTTACAGAAGAATTAGCCTCATTGTCTTTTACAAATTCTGGGTGCAATACTGACATCTGCCAAGTGCATTTCACTTGTGATGACAAGGCATTAGTGTGGACAAAGGTAGCTATTGTTTTGTGTTTACAATGTCACAACCAAAGTCTGTTGTATAAAGATCTTCTCCATGGAGAGAGAGAGGGAGAGAGAGATACATAGATATAGATAGATATAGATATAGATGGCACATCGAAGGATATTACATTTCAGATTTTAACAAATGTTAGAGAAAATTCTCGGGATTGTGCTGGATGCCGGCACATTCAGTTAAAAGCAGTAAGACTTTCATCATGGAAGAGCAGCTGGCTAAGTGCACGGTGTTATCTGAGTGCCTGTTTGCAACCCGAGGGCATTTTGACCGTCAATGGAACATTTTTATATAAGGAGAAAGGAAAACTGAATCAATGAAAAGTAATTATTTATCATCTTATTTCGAAGTTGTGATCAAGATTAATGCTAAACAACTACTATTATAAAACGTACCCATTAAACTAAATTTCCAATTTGGGATTTTTAAACGCCGAAAGATTTGAGCACACAGTCTCTTTGTCTTGAATGCACCTCTTTGCTAAAATAGTCTCCACTTGCTTTGACAACATTCAACACACCTAACGGCTTATAAATAAAATGTGATATTTCACACAGAAAATCTATGTAAAAATAAACGCTGCCTTTACTTTATAAATACACGCTCTCAGATAACGTGTTGTGACTTAAATTGTGAAAATAAACTCATGCAGGCAGGCAGACAGAAAGACAGACACACACACACATGCACACACACACCTGTTGAGTTAATGTCTCTTCTCAGAAAATATATGCTGTGACTAAGATGGATTAAATATGTTAATCTGAATCTAGAACACAATTTTAAAAAGATTACATTAAAGGGGACCACATTTTAGGGGAAACAGCTACATTTGGCCAGCTTATTATTGTTATTCATTGTATTTAAAGAAAACTTGGACTAACGATCAAAGTGCATTTTGATTTGTTTGAAAATTGTAAATGACCCATTGCCAGTTTTCCACCCCCGTAGAGTCAGAATGCAGTCTGTGAGTGCTCTCTGCTCTAATCAGGAAGGAAGGGACTTCAGCTCCAAATGCCAGCGCCATAAACATGTTCAATCTGGAAAATATTTCCTAAGCAAGCAACCATGTGTAACATTTACCAAACTTGTTATGAAAGGGCTGCAGCTGCAACTTGAACACTTCCCACTTCCACGAAGACTCCAGATGCTGCAGTGTGGAGGTGAGGCTCTGCTCAGAGCTCCCCAGCGATCGACTGCACCCTAGATCCTTGCCTACCGCCATCCAGGCAGAGAAACCAGGGCAGTGACACAGGAGAGAAAAACCGCATCCTCCCTGCAGAAAGTGCTCCACGGAATTCACGTCCACACCGTCGATCCAAACACCCAACCAGAGAACGAGGGAGGTAATCTCTCTCGTCACTCACCTAAACAGTGTCAGTTCAGCGAAAGCCTCCAAAACACAGAAGAAAAATCACCAGCTGGTTATTAAAATAAGCGGTTGCTACACGCTACACTGCCAGAGGATTCCCACTACATTACACTTTGGTACTATCTTATGAAACTTTAAAAAATCATGTCTGCCGATTATAACTAAAAACATCTTGGGAAAAATTTAAAACTTTACTGCAGAAATATGAAATGTGCCAGATATCATCACAGACAAAGACAATTTGATGAATTTCTAAAAATTGCTAAGCCTACTTTAACAACACTAGCATGATATGTGATATTTACAATATGAAACCTTCTCTTTATAATGTAAAGTGTTTTTAAAATGAAATCTGCACTTAGTTGCCAATATCTTCTCCTTCTGGCTTCTCACTTTATGACACTAACATAGGATCTCATTCACCAAGCCAATTGAAATTTTAATAAAAGAAAGCAGGAGTTTCTAATAAACTCCTGCAGTGAGCTGATAATACTAAACATCTTTAGCAGCATGGTGTTTTTTTATTATTATTTTAGCTGTATATTAATATGCTAGTATTTGTAAACTCCCCAGTGCCGCTAGATTTATTTCAGAAGCCGTTTCCATTGTGAAAAGTTTATGTGACAAAGAAAAACTCTTTCTTTGGTGGTTTTCTATCCAACAACTACTTGACAGGAAAACGCAGAGCTGACAAATGCATTGTGACTGCACGTTCAGTCCTGGAAGGAGTAGCGACCGATTTCACTTATTTCTGTTCCCATCCTGGGATAACCAAGAAAGCTGGCAGAATTCACAACTTCCAGGGAGGCATTCAGCAGATTTTGAGGGGGATTTAACATCGTGTACTGATGTGCAGTTCTCACCGTGACTGTGCCTGCTGACTTCTTCTGTTCCATCCCCCCAATACTACTCCAGAGACCCCTCCCATGCCAACTTCCAAACCAAATGGCTCGCTGCCACTCTCCAATCTGAGCACTGGGGATTGTGGTTGCGTAGCTTTTCCTCTGATTTTCACACACGGCAATGTCTCCAATGTCGCTGGGGTGTGCGATTCAAACAAAACCATGTGGGATAGACTTCTGGTGTACGGTGTGATGTGGGACTGCTATCAACAGGGAACCATCTTCAACCTATGTAACACGTCATGAGAGTCGGCATTGAAACAACGTCAACTGGGCATCAGGTACTCCTCTAGGCGCTCAGATGGATGAACCAATTTACCAATCTGGTACTTTTATCCAGCTCCATGTGTTCGATTCTGCTATCGTACCTACTTTACACGTCAGAAAACTCTGACCCAGGGAAGTAACTAGCCAAAAGTATGAGGCTAGGAAGATCTAGGCCAGGTTCAAGCTCAGGTAATCGAGCCAGAACCTGGCCTTCACCCCTCTGCTTCAGTAAGCTATTCCGTGTTACAAGTACCATATGCCATCTCACTGTCTTAACACTTCGTAGGGACTGCTCCTCCATGACACTCACACCCCTCCTGTTTTCCCTCACTTATCCTCTGAGCAAATGGTTTAGGTTTTTGTTTCATTAATATTAAATTTGGGGAGAAAATTATTCTTTTCACCCTTTATCAATGTTATGCCTTCCAATCTGATTCTGTAATGTAAACAGAGACTGCTTTTTCATTTCCTGATTACCCAGACCCGAATAATCACACATAAACTATATCAATTACAACTCATATCTTAAATTAACCCATTTCTATTAATCTGTGTATTGCCACGAGGCTGTGGCTTACCGGTAAGCTTCTGGCGTCTTTATCCTTTGGCAGCTACATGGTGTCTGCCTGACTCTGCCTTCTTTCCTCCTCTGTTTCCTCTTGGATTTCCTGCCTTGCTATATTCTGCCCTGCCATAGGCCAAAGCAGCTTCTTTATTAACCAATGGTAATAAAACCTATTCACAGCATACAGAGGAAAATCTCATATCACTGTAAAGACTAGTCAAGAAATATTTTCTATGGTTCTCAACCCCATATTGGAAGAAAACAGAAGAAACAAGGGCTGTGGTGGACCTCTTGGTCTCATGTAAAAATTGAATGTTATGCAGTATGTTAGCATATTAAACTGTTTTCATTTATTTGCTTGTTTGCTTGCTTATAGGCAGCATTTCACTATAGATACCAGGCTGGCCTGGAGTTGACCAGGTATCTTCCTCATCAGCCTACCAAGCACTCAGACTACACAAGTGAACTACCACGCCCAGCTCTTTTGTGTGTGAGATTTAGAACAAAGGCTTAAATATGAGTATTTGTAGAAGTTCTTTTCAAAAACAAAAACAAAAAGACAACAAATTAAGGCATCCTTTCAGCCACGCAGATACATACAGGGTACCAGGCATGGTAAAGAAATAACTGTGTCAACAAGCATCCCCTAAAAGTATTCCCAACAAAAAGGATGGCTCTGGAAACCCATTCCCTCACCTCAACTGTCATTTGACTTAGGACTTATCCAGAGTGGAAAAGAAGTGAAATCCTATGGCCAGTTCCACAGAGCTGAGATGTCAAGGGCACACAGCTTAAGCAAGGGGAACTTTGTTCTTCCAGAGCCAGAACGCTGGGCTGGTTCAGAAGGCAATGGCAGTGACAGCCTTAGTGACAGACACTGGGGATAGTTTAGGCACATACACAAAATGCATCAAGGTTGACTGAATAAAAGCAGAACTGTATTTTTCATCTCAAAGTTCCTTTTTTTTTTTTTTTTGGTTTTTCGAGACAAGGTTTCTCTGTAGCTTTGGAACCTGTCCTGGAACTAGCTCTTGTAGACCAGGCTGGTCTCGAACTCACAAAGATCCACCTGCCTCTGCCTCCCGAGTGCTGGGATTAAAGGCGTGCACCTCCACCGCCCAGCTTCCTATGAAATCTTAAAGCCAAATATTAGTATGGTTAGGTTTCCAGGGAGGGTACCACTGGTTCTTGAACTATAGCTTGGATGTACGAGGGCTGCGTTAATGAAACAGAGTTTCATGTATCCCAGGTTGGCCTCTAACTCATTATATAGCTGAGGAGAACCTTGAATTTCGGATACACCATGCCTGACTCACTAGGGATCAAAATCAAGGTTTCACGCATACTAGGCAAGCACTTCACCAGCCGAGTTTCACTCCTCGAAATCTAATTCATAACACTCAACGACACATTGCCCAGCAGTTGTTCTGAACCTGACTTCCAAGGCAGACCACTAGACTCAACGGGCACAATGTAGGCGGGAGCATTTGGTGATAGAAATACCATATATCTTTGTTTAGAAGTAGTGGCTTCTATTAAATTTAATTACTTCCCCTGTGGCTTTAAATCAAGGGCAGCTTCTGTTAAATTTAATTACTTTCCCCTGTGGTTTACATGGCAAAGGTGTCATTGCTACTCGTGGAGCGCTTCTGGCCAAAGGGGAAGCATGGCTGTGATTTGCTCCACTACGCTAACGCCTTCCCTTGTAATTTTACTTCCTTGCTCCGTCCAATCACACGTTTTGTGGACATTTTGTTCACAAAATCTGCTCTTGGTATCGTGCAAATTATTCAATTAAGGGCATGTGATTGACAGTTGCAATCTGAAGGGGAGGCAAACAAAGCTATTTTTGACGAATTTCTACACAAAGCCAGACTGGGTTTATTTGACAATTTCATCTTAAGAATGTCTAGCTTCAAAATCTACACAAAGATGCAGTTCGCTAAATTTTTGACTTTCATTTGATTAAACACCCAAGCTAACCATTTTCACTGCTAACTGCGGTCCACGCCAATTCCAATTGCTCTCCTGCCCCCTAATTGTGAAAGCAGGCATTGGGCTGTAGCTAACACAGACGGTTATTGACTTGCCACTCAGGGCATCTGCAGAAGAGCGTTCCTAGAGTTTGCTTCTCTGGATATGAAGTGGATCTTCATTAACATTCTGAAAACGAAGTGCAGCTTCATAAAAAAATAATAATAAAATAAAATAAGGCAGCTTTCAGACCATTTTAGAATTTCAGAGAAATTTTGCATTATCTTTGCCATGATTCTATGCAGATGTCAGGCTGTATTTCAACTGAAATGACAATGAAATCATTTCGATTCCATGCAATGTGCAAAAAACAGTCAATTTTTCACTTGGCAAGCTGAAGTCTAAAGTAATTAAGCACTGCTGTGTGGGAGGCAGCTTCCTGCTCTGAAGTCAGCCTGAGATAATTACCATATTAAAGTCAAAACATCATGTACCGCACTGATAGATAGATGGATGGAGAGATTGGGCATCTATTAAATGATCCATTTTGTTATGCTTCCTGGGAAATGTGCCACTGATGCCAATTAAGAAATATATATTCCAAGTAAGTCTTTCTAAGTGACAAAACTTCTATCTGGTAAATTGAATTTATTATTTACTGATCATGAAGTACTTAAAATCATAAAAATCGAGCTGGAAAGCAACCCAGGAAGAGAGTGACATGATCGGACTCGATTTACAGGGCCTCTCATGACCCAGTTGCCTTGTAAGCATCAAGTTCTTCATGGAAACATTCCCCGCCAAGGTGCTGAGTTCTCCTGGTCAGGAGAATTCTAACCAGAATAGTAATGTAATATCTCAGATAAAGTGTAGGCATTCAGAGATTTCAAAGTCAAAAAAACAGGTTGAGTGGAAAATTCATTCTGTGTGTGTTTAAAAGAAAAGTAGATGAAACCAGCTTCAAAGACCAGTCTCCATGACACGTCTTTAAATCTGTCTATGGCTTTGAAAAAGGAAATGACCTCCCAAATATCAAAGTCAGACAGATATGTCATTTATTAGCATAATTCAAATAGAGCAGCATAGAAAAACTACCTTTAAAACATTCCTAGTAGTTCCCTCTTACTAAAAATTAGTCATTTATTAATATTCCTCCTCAAGTTCACGATCGAATGTTGTTTACGATTTTATAATACTACCTGGTAAAGACTCAGCTAATGAAACACCTCTGTGTGATTCAAGTAGGACAGTTTATTTTTGTGTAAATATTGGAGGAAGGGAAAAGAACCGGATGACTCTCAGAAAGGGCATCTTTGCGTCAGGATTGTTTTCTGAGCAAAGAAAAGGCACCCCTGTGCCCGCAGTGAGGGCCGCGTTTGATCCTTCCTAACTGCTTTCTGTGGGATTTGTTTGCCACCAAGTCCAATAGTTTATTGACACCATAAAAGAAGAACTGGAGCCACTCTCCTTTAAAAATCACAGAAAAGAACTTTTGATAACCAAAACTAGTATTTTTTTATCATTGAACAAAAAAAGGTATATTTTATAATATAAAAAAAAAATCCAAAGTTGGGTATGGTGCCAAATGTCTAGAGTCTCAGCCCAAGGGAGGTAAAGGGAAGAGAATCAGGAGTTTAAGGTTATCCTCACTCAGCTACATAGTTAGTTGAAAGCTAGCCTGGACTACCAGGGACCCCGCCCTGAATTAAATAAAATAGCAAGCCAGTCATATGTGGATTTAGTGCTTATTTTGCTCCCAGGGATGTACTTGAAAGACTCAGTGGCTGACTTCAGACCTGATACCACCCGTCCCTGCTGGCCAGTGCTTGATGAGGCCTTGAACCACACAGTCAGTTGAACAAGGCTCATTACTAAATTCTAGACTGTCGTAAAAGACAGTTACAGTTCTTTGTGTGTATGTGTGTGGCGGGTGAGGAGGTCACTATAAAGTCTGCAGTGAGTACAATTTTGAACTATCATGTGTGCAAAGAAAAAAAAAACGAGCCTTTATGAGGACTTGTCTTTCTTCTATGAGATTAAACGAGAAGTTCATTATACATCTCTGATAAAACAATTTTCTTAACATGGACATACAGAGAAAAATAATCGTTGTTGCTGTCACTGAGACAGTGTCTCGTATAGCCAAGGCTGGCCTCAAACACCCTATGTAAACCAAGATAACTCTGAAACCCTGATTCCTTGGTCCTCACCTCCTGAAGGGATTGCAAGCATGAGGCACCAAGCACAGCTATGAAACTCATCAAAATGGAGAACAGAAAACAGATACATACCCTTTGACTCTCTATATAGAGCTATATAATAAAGACTGATATACAGAAACACACAAAAATACACAAGAAGGCTTTCTATACCCCACCCCAAAACCAAGGAAGAAAGTCATCTGAATTCATTAAAATAGAAAGTGAAATTTATGTTCAACTATCCAGAGAAATTAAAATTCTCCAGCACACTTTGAAACTTTATTTTATTTTTATGCTTATTATTTCCACATTTTTCTATAACAGAGTCATACTACTTACGAAGCTGGCAAAAATAAACTACAATGTAGAAGTTTCTTTTAAGTTTAATTATAAATCCCTAGCCATTCTATAAAAGATTCTTAAATGAAAGCTCTGTGTCAGGGCCTCTGGACAAGGGAGACTGCATTGTTAGGGATAGTTCAGACTGGCAAACAGACAGAGTGAATCCACAGAAGCAGAAGTCAGCCTGGGATGCTAAACCAGATCAATTTGAGAAGAGTCAGTTAACTCTGCTGCAGATACTGTAGCTTCATTGTGTAGATGAAAATAAATAGATGGAGAATGGAGCAGAGAGGTGGGCTTGGGATTCTGGAAACAAGAATGTCCAGGTATCCATTTCTGTGTGCAGTGCTGTCACCTGCCCTGAATCAGTGCCATTTAGAGCCTTCTCTTTCCCTTAGCCTTTAACTATAAAGTGCGATAGCATGGCCAGGATGGCCCCTTGGCAATACAGAAGACCAGCTAACAATCAGAGAAGACACTGTGCACATCTGGAGCGTGGTTCCTTCTGGGAAAGATTCCGTTCTGCATAGTGGATTTTAGCATCATTTTCCACTGCCCAACTACAGGTGCTATTTAGAGGATCCAACCTCAAACATTACATGATTTTTCTGCCCTTTAAGCATCCGTGGTTTTGAGGTTTTTCTCACCGTATTAACTGCAAGGGTGAAATTAGATTGTTCAGCCTCAGCTCATAGTCCATTTCATTCTTTAATTTCTGTGTTCAGAGATGATGGGTTCTGCTCACATTCGCCGTGTTTCAGAAAAAAAAATAGCAGATAAAAATGAGTTTTCACTTGAAACACTCAAAGTTCAGGGGGAAAAAAATCTCACTTTATCTATCAACGCTGGAATATTACAAATGTTAGTAGATAATATTTATGAGCGTAGTGTAGGTTTCCCTAAGAGACTCCACAATACTCATCTCTACTCAGAGCACACAATTAATCTAGCTGAAACTAACTTTAAGTTACCTGTCAAAACCTATTTTGATAGATTTCGATTATGTATTGGTGGCTATTTTTTAAGATGTTTTTCCTACCTTGTTAAAAATATGAAATGGATTAAGTCTATCTCAAACTCCTAAATCAAGCAAACAAGACATCAATGTATGTAACCTCTCATTCACACTTCATCCACCACCTTGTTTATGACTCTCCTGCAATTCTCAATGATAATCTTCCATCTCTCAACAAATGTCATTTTCAGTAACTCAACCACATACATCTTAATCAAAAGCAGTAAGTGTAGTGCCCAACATGAAAGAACACCTACATAAACATAGTCTTTTGCGCCTTCAAGTTTTCCTCAAGCTGACACCGTTAACACAAGACAGCATGTCTCATTACAGGGAATACCCCTTGAATTCACTTAATGTTCAACACTTCCTCTAGTGTCCTGGGGTGACAGCCAGCAGCAGTGTCACCTGATTTGAAAGCAGGCTGGTGCCAAAGAAGTTTTTTCTATTACTGAGTTCGTTCCCCCAAGTTACAAGAATAATTACCTGACCCATAAATATTATTTTTATGTGTAATTTTTCCAATATCCCCTGGCTACTAAAGTGATAGAAAGCGAATCTCTTCTTCCTTCAAATTTCAAACCAAGGCAAAGCAGCATGGTTTCCTAGCAGAATGTCGTCTGTTGGAGTTCCTGTCTTTTTCCTCAGTGTCCACACATTGGAGAAGTGATGATGTCAAAGGCTTCCCGGGATGTCACTCACTGCCTAATGTGGAGGTATCAGTAACCTGACTGGAACCTTCTTCTTAAGAATGCAATGACAGAAGAAATCAGACCAACATCTTGGTCTCTAGCACAAAGTAACCTTATTTTTGCACAATTCTGCGTCTCCAGCCAATTGATTCCCACCACTTTGTTAGACTAGTGCTCCCCCTCTTCATTTTACACTGAAGAAAATGAATCGGAGGTAAGCAAAGAAGGTCACAAACAGGAAGACTGGAATGTCGGGGTGGCCTATACAGAAGACTGGCCGTAAGTCTTCCTTATGAGAATACAAGTCTGTCTCTAACTATATTCTCAGAGGTTTGTCAGTCTGGAAAGCTGGAGATGTGGTCCAACACAAATCATAACCTTACTTAAAATACGATAGTTGATGGTGTGACTCAATTGCTCGGTTCTCAAGCCTGAATTTTTAGGATATTCTGAGTTGAGGGTGTCAAATAATTAGACGTGTCAGGGTGATGCCTGGTAGGTTTGGAAAAGACCTATAATGCTAAGATTTTTTTAGGATCTTGGTTTTGTTTTGTTTTTATTTTGTTTCAGCGAACAATAACAAGTCCATTTGCCATTCATAAGCTAAAAATTATATACTATTCCCACGGGAAAGATGAGGAAATCAAAGTGGAAAGAAACCACGTCCACAAATGTTCTAGACCAGGTCCTGTTAAAACTGCTTTCTTAAAAAAAAAAAAAAAAACTATCATGTATGAAAACTTATGAGGGGAGACCACAAACCAATAAACATACAATTAGAAAAAAGGTGACATTTGGACAAATGTGCATAATTATTTTGTTGTCATCATAATTACTCACATAACTACACTAGACATTAAGCTGGAAGATCTGCACCCTGTCTGATCTTGACTATGCCACTTATTCTTAACACTCAGTTTTTAAATATAAGGAATGGGAATTTAAATACCTACTTCCAGTCCAGTCCACCAATGAATCCCCTGCATGAACGCCTGAAAGCCTGCAAATATTTGTGGAACAAATAAATGAAATCAGCATCTCATGGGCAACTGCATAAATAGTGCTTGATAAGTATGAAGCTCTACATCAGCTGGAGGAAGGATAATTGCAATTCTCTCAGCTCTGATAAATTTCTCCCCAGTGAAAGTAAAGTTCCCATACAATTACTTATAGGAAAGAGCTACTTTTAAAATTGCTCTTCTCTATACATTTGAGAAGTGCTTCCATTAACATTTTATCAGGGCTGATCTCAGTGTGGCTACCCCTCAGTCAGGTGATAGGCTTCTTGCTGTGAACCACAGAAAAAATGTAGGTCAAGGGTCAGCTGACTTTCCTCATAAAGGCCCAGATAGGAAAGAATTTGCTCCTGGGAGTCATAGGGTCTTTGCTAAAACTACTATATTCTAAATTTGTAACACAATCTCAGACAGATCATATGTGCAAGAATGATCTTAACTGTAATAAATAAGACTTGATTTACAAAAGTAGATGACAGAGTGAATTTGGCCCAAGGCTGTCTAGTTTACAACCTCTGAGCATTATCTGATAGATACTATATCTTTATAGGCATCATATCTTCAACAGAATCTGTTACTTCTCGTAATTTGGGCATAGTTAGCTCTCCGTACTACTTTGCTGAAGCAAAGAAACTCAACTGAGTTTTATACTAGACGCTAATGCACCACATATTCAAGGTTTTGCCACAATGACCATTTCATAATGCGTGAGCGCAAAGCAGCACACTTGAATGATCCTTGCCAAGTTGATAGTAATTGGGAAGGCCACCAGCAGGAGCCTCATTTAGAACTGAAATAAGACAGAGGTAGACAGGGAAAAACACACCCAGGTGAGACAGAAACCATATGTGAAGCCACAGGACAAAGCAAACACAAGATACATTTCATTTATCAGCTTATAAGAAACTGTTGGTAAACAGCAATAATAAAAAAAAGAGAGAGGGATTTGCATGAGACCTTGCTTACTCTAAGTTATTCCTTTGCCTGTTCATATCATTAAACCTGACAAGTAGAACGACAGCAAGACAAAAACTTCCTCCAATGCTATTCCTATGGAAAGACGATTTGAGGAAAGAAACCCAACCGTAGGCCTCTGCCAGAGAGGAATTTTCTCGTGTGACAGGTCATCGCTTAAACAAACTCAAAAGGAAGTTCCCGTTGTCCAGCCAGGGCTTCAACCAACGGAAGTCCAGGAAGTAGATTTCTACACAAGGAAAGGGATATTTTGAGTATAGGACCCAAGCACAAGAATTTCTGGACCTGCCAGCGATGCTCAATGACTTCCATTCTATAGTCCGTACTGGCTAGTCACGTGGCTGCCTCTTGCTCAGTCTTGATCTGACAGTGCTTGCAACCACAGCGTCTATCAAAATGCAGCTGACTTTCTTGGGCAGGGAAAAAGCTCTGTAGCCAAATCTCTTCTTATTCTCTCTTTTGTGGAAAGAAAAGTTAGTTTTAAGGTATATGGGGAAATAGCTAAACCACAGGCTTCCTCCTTGGGAAAGCTTCCTGTTTGCCCCGGGGTTAGAGCATTGCCCTTTCTTCCTGAAAAGCTCTCCTCACTGCTGGGAATATTCAAATATCTCCCAGGTCAGGGAAAACAGAAGGGCCCAGAGAGGGAGGCTCTCTTTGTCATTCATCTTGAAAAGCAAGTGATAGGGTAGAGAGTGGGACAAGACCTTGGTTCACGAATTCATTTAAGAATTTATTAGTTAAAAGAAAACTTTGGTTTCTAGGGATTGCCTTGTAAAATACACATTTCACTTCCAAAGCCCTGAACACTGGCATAGTTCTGCTTTTACAAACTCTCTGCCTCTGGATAATGTGAGCAATAGGCTAGAGAAAGCCTTTATTAGTAGAAATTTAAAAAAGAAAGAAAGTAAAGAAACAAAACAAATGGACAAATAACCCACCGTATAATTTTATATGGTAACACATTATCTCTCAGGTTCTCTGTGACTCCATCAGCTTTAAAACCCGAGGAGCCCATTACCTGGAATGCTTCAACAAGTAGATTGAAAACACGTCTCAGATTGACGTTAATTACAATTAGCTAATTGCCTGGTTTCTTTGAAAACACACAAAGCTTTTTACTGTCCTTTTACTGGAAGGCTGCGATGGACTTTGTCTTTGATGGGAAATACAGAGAGGCAAGTGCTTCAGCTGGCAAGGGTGGGGACAAGGTGCTCCAGGGCTACCCTCATCCCTTCCTTGCCTGGGACTGCCCTGTGCATTGTGCATTCTTGAAGACAGAGTGACATCTAAAGGGATTTTGAAATAGCTGGGGCTTGCTGCATGGCAGAGTCAAGGACATGTCATATTTTGGAAAACTGATGAGTTTTCAGGTTTCATGTGCCTGATTGTCCCAAGTAACCATGAAAAGAGGATCAAATTCCGATTTTAATGACATGCCTCGGGGTGCCCTCAGGACAACTGCCATTTTTATCTTAGATTCTGCAGGTCCTTGGTGAACAAAAGGGGGGAAAATCAGCTTTGAATAGATTCCTTACGCTCTTGTCAAAAGTAATCCAACTCTGAATATCTATATCCCCAAAATATCACCATGCAGGCAGCTTCTATTAACCTGAAGAATTAATAGAGCAGAATATTTAAAATGGGGTTTCAGTTATTGATTCTCCAATTAGACCTTGTGTTCCCTAGGTACCTCGTGAAATAATATTTTTGCTTGGTCTCCCACACTTGCTAGCTTGCTGCCTCTCTCTCTCTCTCTCTCTCTCTCTCTCTCTCTCTCTCTCTCTCTCTCAGTCTCTTTCGGCTACCTGTGCTGCTCCTAAGCAAACATGCGCTGCATTAATGGCCCAGATCAGGGAGGCGAGGGCAGCATTTGCAGTTTCTGATACGCTTTTGAGAAATACTCCTTATTCCCAACCTCAGTCCTTCCCAGTCTCATAATCCCCACTCTCCTTTCTTTTGCACAAAATCGGTTTTTATTTTGGAGTAGACTGCTTTTGTCCACGGCAGCTTATTCGGAGAGCCAGGCCTGTGAGCTGGTTAGCAGCGCCCTGATGCTAACGACGAACTAATTACTTTTATGACTGATGGGCCCTAGGGCGTTATTTTCTTTCTGTGTGCTTTCCTGCAGAACTATTGTCATTACTCAGTCAGAGGACTGAGAGAACCAAATAAATAAATAAATATTAAAACAAAAAAAAAAAAGAAAAGCAGAATATGTCTGCATCCGCAGGGCTGGAGCCAGAGCCCTGTACTCTGCGTCTTGTGTTCATTTCCTTTAATTGTGTACTCCTTGGGAAGCGAAAGTGCCTTCTGATGCAGTTTTACTTATTTATTAAAAATAGTAGAAAATCATGCCAGGCTCCTGGGATACTCTCTCACATTTATAACCATGATGCCCCCCGTGAATGATCTGTGCCTGAGCACGGATAGGCTCCAGACCGGCGGAGTTAACCCTTTCTTATTTACAGAAGCAGGGTCCGAGTGCTAAAACAGTTTGTGGTATATTCCCTTTTCCATGAAAGCGCCTCTGGAAAAGAGACTGTGTGCGTCCCTCCATTTGCACAATAGCCCTTCTAGTTTTATTGGAGTTGGGGGGGCAGGAAAGGGAGGGGAGCAATGAGAAAGGACCACATTAGCCCAGAGAAAGCCATGAGAAAGGAACATTTACAGTGGGGTGTCATTTGCAGCCAAAGCAGGATTTTGCCTGAAGATAGAATTTGCTCACACAACTGATTTCCTGTGATTGTTTTCATATAAAACGCCCACCCTAGACCCATTCGCACATCTAACGCAAGCAACATTTCCCTTTCGTGTCAAAAGAAGTTGGCAAGGAAAATTCAGAACCAAACAGGGAACCTGAGGCACTGAAGTGACGAATAGTGACAAGACTTTCAGCCAGTCCTAATAAAGGAGATTAAAGCAACACGGAACCTAAGACACACATTCATAAAACAGGCAGTGAAAAAAAATCGTAAACTTTCTATCCTTTCTGCAGAAGCCCATCTTTACGCTTCACCTCATCTCTGCCGATGCTGACTACTTTGCCTTTTCAATGCTTAGAAAAATATTGTCATAGTAGAAAGATGATGGTTACCTAGCCAGAGTGTTCTTGACAGTATGACTGTGGTGGTTGTTGTTTTGAAATAAGTCATCTTTCTTATTCGGTCACTTTTCATTCAAGGCTATCTCAATTAGAGCATGAATCAATCACCGTGTGTTCAGAAGCTGCCCAGTTTCCCAGAGCTGTCAATGCCCACGCTTGGCCTCGGAGGATTGCGATTCTGATAAGAAATCCGAAATGTAAAGGCTAGGCATGGGAAATCTTAGAACTGGAGGCAATAACAATTAGGATACTGTTTATTCGTTCAGAGACCAGTGTTTAGGAGCAGGAATCAACCGGCTTCCTATTAATAATGCAGTTAGGACTTAGTTGCGAAAACATCGCTTCAGTATGAGTTGGAGAGCCTCATTTTGATTCTTTTGTCTTCCAACAGTTATTTCACACGAAGATGCTGAGTGCTAAGCTGTTTTCCTGTCACAGAGAAACTATGCTGATAGAATAGGTCTTTGTTCGCCTTTCTTTTCCGGAGGTGAGTGATAGCAATGCGAAAGAATGGAGAAGTAGAAGGAAGGAAGCAGAATGGGGACTTCCTTTGGCTCTCATGCTGTTTTCCTTGCACCACACAATTTGTAAGTCTGATTTAGTTCTCGTTCAGATGTAAAAGCTGTATTTTTATGTTGCTATATCAGAATATTAGGAAGCTGCTTCTATTGTTAAAAGCCAGCATCTAGAAGGTAGGATTTATAAGGAATGAAAACTAGCCAGTAATGAAAATTGTATCCAAATAAATATCTCTGAAAAGGGTTGGAGGAAGCTGTAATGTTTGGGTGTAGTTCAATAGCTTGAAGTTGAATCATAAAAGCAAAATGTGGGCCAGGGCATAGGTCTCACTAAAGAACAAAAACTGTAAACCATCTTAAATTGTAAAATCGAAGCATTGCTCAAAACACGCTGACTTTGTGGTTTTTAAGCAGCCAGCAGAGCTATGATTAGAAAACAGAAAGCCTAGAATTCCGCAACGTGTTTCAGTGTCAGAGAGGAGAGCAGAATGGAAGAGAAGCAGCGTTGAGGAGAGAGTCCCTTCCATGCTCTTGGACTGCAGTTCTATTATCCAGACCTCTGTGGGTCTTTGCCTTCATCAACTCGACAATGGACTTGATTAAGACATAAATTTTATCTTGATAAAAAGTAAAGAAGGCCTGAGCAATGTGAAAATTTGCATAATGTTTTTTAAATAAAATTTTCTCAGGAATTTCCATACAAGGTTTGTGAATTATTCAGCTTTAAGTCTGGACCTTCTACTTTTGATAGATATGATTGGTTAGCATTAAAATTAGGACTCTAAAATAGTCCCATAGATCACATACAATTTTTAAAATTGTGTATGATTTGGGGAAAAAATGAGTATAGAACCCAAAATGAGAAGAAAAGCTAAATGATTTTTTTTGCAGAGGTTTAATTTCATGAGTCTTACAAAGTCAAAAGCAGGTCCCATTCATTATTTCTCCTCAGTCAGATGAGGGTTCTTAATAGTGCTAAAGGAGTGGATGCACAGTGGTTTTCTGAACTGAGCAACATCTGCTTAAGTCTTCACACACTGAGTGATGCAAACGCTGGTCAAGTTCTATGTCCTAGTCGTCTGCGCAGACTTATTCATTTCAAGAGTAGAAAATATGGGATATATTATGATGTCTGCCGAATTTAGCTGAAACTATTTCTGTCAAGAATTACTACCGATGCCACCCTGCGCAGTACAAAGCCCTACCCTGCTAGATGGACACTATCTTTTCCTAGTCCTAATTTTAACTTGAAAAATCGCATCTCTGGAAACCCAATATCCTTTTTTTATATATAAAAAAGAGCAGGGACAATCAAAAAGATATATAATATATTCAGTTCCTAACAGAGTGAATCATTGAGGCAACTTGCAAGATATGCAATGTATCTCTTACAGCTTAAACTTGGTTCTGTCAGAAAAGCAGTATTAAAAATAGCAAGCTGATTGAACCACTGTGGGAGGGAAAGAAAGGCATTAGCAAGCACATGAGTGGAGTAAAAAATAACTCCAAAAACTATCTTCATGAATGCATAAAGAAATAGATTTTCTCCGAACAAAAGTCTGAGTTTTTACTTAATGGGTAACCTTGAAAATAAAATAAATTAATTTTCTCTGCAGTTAGTGATGCTAACAATGCCCAGACAATGCTGGCATCTTCCCAGAACCTTCTTTCAAAACATCTTAGAGTGCTTTATTTCTTGCTGTAACTATAAATTAAGAAAAGTAGGTATCCTCCACTTTAAAGAATGACAAAATAGAGTCATGAATTTTATTCTCCTACTTTTCTTAAATCAAGCCAGTTCTTTTGATTTTTTATAACTCTACAGTTCATGCTTTCTGAGTGTCTATTGAATGAGAAAACAATTTAATAAATCAATTACTTGTTAAATTTTAGGCAAGATATTTTAAATCTTAAATCCCATTCCTTACCCTAGTTCTCAAATACTGTCTTAATTTTAAATGCTATTAGCATCAAAAGGATATTTTGGACTGGACAAAGTGATCATTTATTCAACAAGAGTTAAATGATTGCTACACACATATAAAGCTGAATGTAGCAAAATGTCCACCCTCAAGAAGCCTACAGCCTACTGGAGTTGAAAACCACAGGCCAGAAATTGTAATATGATGTGATAAATATGACAATAGAGACTGCCTGGCAATATTATAGTGGCTTCAAAAAAGACTATCAAACGTGGAAGGAAGTAGGTGAGGGTATCCAGAGGTTGCTTCTTGGCAAAGGTTAACGATGAAAAGAAAGGGCTTAGAAACAGATTCCTATAAGAGGTGTGTGTGTGCCAGAGTCTCACGGTTATTCCCAAGCGTGAAATCTCATATAGGACTCAACATGATGCTCAGCTACACTTTCTAACAGTAAGGGAGCAACAAGGGGAGAAGGACACAGCAGAACATTGTACTGTATGGGGCTTGACAAGAATAAGCTCTGGGAAGAAGAAATTACCTAGAGGCACCCTTGCAAGGGTGACTGTATTATTATGGTCTTTGGAGGACCAGCCAAATTCATGCTAGAAGAAGAAACAGGAACCAGAACGTCATGACGTGGACCTATGGCCATGGTGAGCACAGCAGCAGTTTGGTATAGTGGGTATCTAAGTTGTGTGAACTGGGCAACACTCAGGAACTGGATGAGGCTAAAGATGGAAGCTTGAAATAGTGAAATTTTGACGTGGTCTATTGGTAACAGAGGACTAACAAAATAAGTTCCGCAGGAGTGGGACAATATCAAAGGTCATCTGGAAAATCTAACAGTAGTTGAGAAGGCTCACAGAAGATTAGACTGCCCTTGTGACTAAGGCAACACCATGTGGTGGGAAGGACAGACTTTAATTCGGATTCCTGTGTTCCATTCCCAGCTCTGTCATTTACAAGCTATGCGACATTTGACAACTTAACCTCTTGTGCTACGATGTTTTCCCTTCTCAAAGTGAGTAATAACAGTGTGAAACTGTATGGTGTTTAAGTGAGAATTAAAAGATTTACTTATATTTCATTAAATAGAAGGCACTATCAACTGCAAGATCAGGAAACAGAAAACACTGCCAATAAAATTATGACTCAATGCTTTTTCATCACTTAAAATTTTCAGCATAGCTGTGACTTAGAGACAGCTTTTTTCCTTCTATATTACTATTTATGTACACATAAAAAGCAAAATACAAATGAGATAAATCGGTGATTGATCTGAAGAAAGCATTTAATTGTGATCCTTCCTTCTCTGTCAGTTGCTCCACTGATGGAAATTGTTCTTTTCTTGCCTTTATGAATAAATGCTATATTTATGTTTCAGTGCTGAATCATCATACAATCATTCCACAATGTTTTACACTTAACTCCCCATAGGTTCCAAAAATGTGTATAACTCAGCACTACATTGTGCACACGCAGACAATGGTGAGGATGGTAATGACTACATCTAGCTGGCATCAGGGAAGCCATTAAGACTTTCCTGTTTCAGAGAGGATAAGACATGAAAAGATATAAATTCAACATAGTCATTCAAGAGGTGGGTTTCTAGGGAACCTAATGAGGAGGTCTTCCCAGCCTCTCAGTTGCACTGTTCCTTCCCAAAGTCGTGCAATTGTGAAACTTATTCCTAACTTAGAAAAGATGGTTTTAAATCAATTATCTAAGCTTCCATTTTAAGAATCTAGAAAAATAAGACTAGATTAAGCTAAAAGTGAAAAAAATAATAAACGTAGGGAAGCAGAGAACAAGAAAAACAAACTACAAAACAATCAAAGTCAAAGGTCATTTTTTAAAAAAAAGATTTGTAAGATTTATCAACCCCTAGTATGGCTGATGAAGAAAAAAAATCACAAAGTATCCAAATCATTAATATCATCAATAAAAAACAGACATCATCTAACAAATATTTTAAAAGAGACTAAGAGGAATACTATGAGTAGTTGTACAGCAATAAATTAGACAGCTAAGAGAAACAAACATATTTTGAAGAACATATTATACCAAAATAGGTGTAGACCAAAAAAATAAATCAAGATAACCATGAACACGTAGAAGTGGTAGGCAAACACAAAAGTCAATATGGTAATTATCACTACTCTCACCCTGTGTCCTTAGGAAAAGTGACTCCCGTGAGAACAGATAGAACCTGTAACTTGCTTTGCATAAGAAGAGAAGGTAACCATGATGAGCTATGATTGTCATAATTATAATGAATGAGATTTTAACTTCAGTCTTCTTAGCTGACAGCCCCTCTCCCCCATCACTGGCTTTGATGAAGAAGACTCACAAGATAAGGAACAGAAAGGAGCCTGTGACCTACACTGGGTAAGATGATGAGGCCACATACCCACAATAAGTAAGCTTAGCAGCAGTTCCTTTTCCAGCTGAACCACAGGTCACACATCAGTCCTGACCTAACCCTCCAGGTCACCTTTGAGTGACTCTGAAGCAGGAGACTTACATAGACATACCTGGACACCTGGGCCATTGAAAGCACAAGACAAGATGTTAAGTGTGTATTGCTGCATGCTGTTGTAAGAAGAGGGTCCCGGCCACCTGGCTAGCTTACACCCAAAATAACCACACAGAAATTACAGTAATTAAATCACTCCCTGGCCCATTAGCTCTAGCCTCTTATTGGCTAACTCTCACATCTTGATTTAGCCCATTTCTATTAATCTGTGTATCGCCACGTGACAGTGGCTTGCTGGGAAAGATTCAGCGTGTCTGATTCTGGCGGCTCCATGGCGGTTCTTTGACTCTGCTT